>JBBPCS010054506.1:0-18401 GCA_037974645.1 Hollardia meadi
GCCAATCCTGGTCCAGTATTCAGCGTACACAAGTGTGATACGGAAACTTGAAGCCTCCGGTGCACAAACACTGAGAACGGACTTTACAGTGAAGTAAATTCAAATTAAAAAATGTTTGCATGTTCATATATTCTGGAATTTTTAATGTGGGAGATGGAATAGGTGTCATTTTAATAATTGTAATGTGCTAATTATATTTTATTTCTGGAAAAAAAACAAAAAAACATGTCAGATACACATTAGAGATTTATTTATATGCCTTAAAACGTGTGGAGTTGATCTGATAGTTTCTCAACTTAGGCTAAAGCTTATATGTATTTTATATTTATATATCCTGTATGTTTGAATGCACTACTAACTGGAATAGCTTGGGAAATACTCTTATTCCCTTACTAGTAAAAGTTTCAAACCTGTTTGACGTGTCAAAACACCGGACCGAACTACCAAATTTTACAACTAAGTGTCGCTCTTGACTCAGCGGCCGCTCCCATTGAGGCCATAAATGGCAATGTAGCTGCTCCACAAACCATCAGGACAACTGTGACACATTGGGGGGTTTTTTAATTCCCACAACATCCGTTCAACTTCACTTTTCTTCTTTGAAAAACATCAAAATGCTGCAGACTGCCAGCTCTACCTACTCCTGACATATAACGGTTCAAACAAACAAGATCAAACATGTTAATTAGTGCGCTTCAGAGATGCTGATTAGTGGACTTCTGTATCTTCTGCATTATTCCTCTAAGCCATTGAAGACATGTTTGCAAATACCCCTCAGTATTAATGAGGGGAAAATACAGAGCGTGTGGAGGAGTAGAAAGGCTTTAAAAATGGTTACCACAAGTGTAATAAATACTTTCGCTCAGAACTTACCAATGCAGGTCCGGCCATCAGTGTGCATGCGGAAGCCTTCGCTGCACTCACAGTGATAAGAGCCGGGTGTGTTGACACACGTTTGCTGGCATCCTCCGTTGACCTCCTCACACTCATTAACGTCTGAACAGCCACATATATACACATATCATTGCTCATAACCATGCACAGGCAAATGTCCATTAAGAAACCTATCCATTCATATAATAAAAAAACACCAAAACAAGAAACCACTTTAGCAGCCATTCAAACATAAGAATTGTTGGGAATGTTTGCTTCTGACTGTGTCAAAGATTTCAAGCATGCTAGATATGAAAATGGTACAATTAAAAGCCCATATAAACGGCCACTCTGCTTGAGTCATATCGCGTGTTTTTTAAAATTGGAGCTTTGCTGAACAGTGACAGATTGGGAACTTTGGTAAATGCTTAAATGAACGGAAACTTCAACGAAGCAGCTTTTTAGAAAGAAGACATTTATGACACCCTTTATAAAATCTCATTTCCATCTTTGAGACAGTCTAATTAAACTTTATCAGTGGGGGCCGTAATAATGGAAAATGAAAAACACATTTTTAGCATTACAGATTTAAAGAGCTGTAATTGTATAAGACCTCAAATTTCTTCTCTATTTTACCTTTTCCAGAGATATACTCTTGAGTACACAGTTCAGCTGTCACATTTAAGCCCCACTATCACCTCTTCCCATTTTAATGGTGAAGGAAAACACAACTAATTACTGCCTTGCGGTTGTATGTCCCTGCGCACCAGTGAAGTTGCAGTTTACATCCATGTCTGTCCTGGTTCATATAATATATGTAGTGACTGATAGAGAGCTCGGTCACATGGTGCAACGACACTCACCTCAATATCAACAAAATCAAAGAGCTTGTGGTGGAATACAACGCTTCAAATATGGATGTTGCTGCAAAGAAGCTCTAAATTCTGAAACATGAATTCTTCACTCACATGTTCAACCGGGCAGCACATACGATCTAAACAATCAGCACAGTTTGTGTAGAATTTTGTCATAATTAGCGTATGAATTCTTGAGTTATGACTAGAAATTTGTTTAATAGGTCACAGTGACCTTGACCTTTGACCTCTGACCACCAAAATCTAATCAGTTCATCCTTGAGTCCAAGTGAATGTGTGCGCTAAATTTGAACAATTTCTGTCCAGGTGTTGTCTTCGGGGTGAATGATGAATGGCTTATCATGCTGTTTGCGCAGTAGCATGCGTGCAATCGATTTGTTTCGTGCACAGGAGAGAATTGCATACGGCCGCACGTCTGTCAGACCGAAGCTCGTGTTCCACAGAGACAGAAGCAAGCTGAGAAGACAACATACACACTCCACTCAAAGACAATCAGGCTTTACTACACGTCTGGACAACACGTCACACACCCTCATGACCTCCTCCCGGTTGTCATCTCTGACTCGCAAGGGCTCTTTCAGCTCACACTAGTGATGACAGAGTTGATGTGTGCGAGGAGGGGAAAATAATGTAGCATTTACCCTTTTTTTGCGTATGAACATGTGGTTCAGTTTATTGCAGCATGCAACACTACCATCACTTGGGATCCTCAGAGGTCAAAGCGTTTCCCAAGTAGTATTAGAAATCATTTAGAAATAGTTTACGTGTGTGTGTGTGTTGTGTGTGTGGGACAGACCCGTGGGAATAGCCATCTCCAAAATGATCTCAACACTGTTTTAATTAGCTTATTTCCGAAAAAACGGAGCTACAGGGAAGAGGGGGTGTCAAAGTGGAGGCCTTTTGCCAGTGAAAGAATCCTTTTCATACCATGCACATTGAGATCAGCTTAAAGGAATTCATAGCTATTCGTTTGCCCAGTTTGTTAAGACATCTGCTCGAGTGCTGAAACAAATAATCACTACACAACCACCTGTGAAAAATCACTTATTCATGAACTGTCCCATTATTGTGGGCTCTTTTGTATTTTCACACATTAGCAGAGGATTTCCAGAGGGTTGCTAACATGCGAAACAACAGACGCAGGGGGAGGTTTTGTCAAGGTTAATATACTTATTGGTCTCCTCATGTGAGAGGATTTCAATGGGAGACACACAATGGCTGCTTTCAACGGTGGGTGAGGTGATGTGTGTGGCAGCAGGGGCGAGAGTGGAGGTGGTGATGGTGGCTGTGGTTGTGGGGTCAGAGGTCAAGGGGCATGAGGTCTGAATGGTATCGCGTGGCGCCGTCTGGCTCTAAACGGAGCTGCTGAGCTAGCTTCCACAACTACACAATGTGGCCGACCAAACATTTTGGAGAGCAGCTTTGGATAAAAACAAAAAGCAGGTGATCTTCAGAATGAGCACCAGAGCAACTGAATTTACTAAAAGAGAAGAGGACCAGAGGCACTTTGGTGTGACAGCAAAAATTTGAATGTGTTTACTGTGTGTTATATTATCATTTGAATTAAGGCCGCGCAGAGAGGCAACTCAAGGGAAGTGATCTCACACATCTCTCCGTTTCCAGAATGGCATAATAACTTTGAGAGTCCCACAAAGATTTGAAAAACGCCTTCACAGCTTTCTTTTCCAAGTGCTGCCTCTCCTCATAAACACGGCCTCACATACAATTCCCGCAAAAGCCTGTAAAAGGACTTCCCAGCTGCTGAAGCTGCTTCCGTTTGTCTTCTCCAGTGGTTAACTCTCAGACTTTAAATTGTCGTCAAGTGACAGCATCCTGTCTTAAAGGTTGGAGGTCAGGGGCACTTGTTCACACCTGTAGCCCTAAAGAACAAATGGGCCTCAGTGCCCAACACTGACTCTGCATATTTCTGTCAGATGAGAGGGCCAAACTGAGAAAGCATGCAAAGCGAGTGGCTGCCTGCGTGGCTGATTCAGCCCTTCACAGCCTGAAGTCCAGACAGTTAAATCGGTCTTTAGTTCGTCAAAATGGGCTAGAGAATGTTAATCTCATGACCTAGAACTCATATTCAAATGGAGTACTTTGACGTATTATCCAGGCACACATTCACTTTGTGCGTCTAGAATATGTGGCAACTAACAGAAAGTTGAGTTGATTTTAGCTCCTTAGTGTTTGTTTGTATTTGTTTGTTTGTTGATAGAAACGTATCGTCTCACCAGATTCTTCCCAAAAGACAGCCTTAATCCATTTAAGGCATGGTACAGTACGCAAGATGTGTGATATTTTGTGCTTGTTTGAAACAATAAGAGACACTTTTAACACAAGGTATATCCATTTTCATTCTAACAGTCCAGGAAGCCCCTGCTGAGCAGAGAGCCTGCAGTCTGTCTTTCTTTATGCACACCAGCGACATGCAGTAGTCCATCTTACCGTGACATGCCTTGCCATCTGGCCCCACTCTACTGCCCTCAGGACATTTGCAGTAGTAGCTGCCAATGGTGTTGCAACAGTACCCCTCACAGCCCCCTTCATCCACTTCACACTCGTTAACATCTGAAAGAAAAGGATTAAAAGGAAAGTTTTACTAATATAACGTGCTGTCAAACACAAAACTGTGGCTGAATCAATTTTGAGGACTGACAGGTTTGTGGCCCCCTTCCACCTAACCTCTCTCGATCTTTGTGGTTCTCATTCACGTGTGTTTATTTGTTTCCCCTTTTCAGCAGGACAGAAATTGACAATAGAGTTTATTTTCATTTATTACTTTGTAGATCATGAATCTGCTGCCTCTCAAGGCAAACTCTGCGACAGAAAGGCTTTGATGTCAACTCAGAGTTAGATACCAAACTGTCCTTTGTGATATTGTTGGCAATACTGGTGGTGAAACAGGAGAGGCTATAACTTGCATCTTCCTACATGTTCTGGTTCACCAACTTAATTCAAAAGACCGGTATTAACAATTTTTTATATGTAGACCAAAAACAACCCAGACTGAAGAATCTTCGACCTTATCACTATCACATATGCCAGTGTTTCCACTCTGTCACCGTGTATCCAATCAGATATTTCCAAATAAGCCTTGTGTTGACCCCCACTGTTTTCATGCTCTTCCCATGTTCTTATTTGTCTCAGAGGGGGAAATTGATTCCAGGTTCCTTGTTTACCTCTTTTTTCTCAAGAAAAAGCCCCTCAGGCTTCTGGTTGTGGTGCTGTATAATGATTTCTATCAACTGTGCATCACCACCAAGGAATGTCTTTAGACACATTATACTTAGTGATACAGCAACAACAGAAGAGGGCTAATATGATCAATTTATGATATTGTGACATTAAATGCATCAAAACACTCCAGTGCAGTCTACCAGATTCACATTTTAAGTCACATTTGAAAAAAAATTATATTTCTGTAAACTTCACTATAACTCATTTGTGTTAAAACTGTTTTGTATTAACAGCATGGACAACTATGAAAAACTATAATAAAAATGTATGTATTCCTGATATTCTTCCATGCTACTGGTATAAGTGGAAATTGTATTAAATAGAGGAAGCCTGACAGATGGGGCTGAATGAGTACTTTCCTAGAAATAATTTCCAACTGTCTTTCGTGTGAACTTTATCCTGGTCCTTGAAATTGATTAAACTGCTGCTATTGCCACTGCAGTTCTTGCCCACGTGGCAGCAAAATAGCCAACCCTTTCACAGATGATACAGTGTTGTATGTTCGGTTTAGAAGATGATGACAGAGAAACCCCCAGTCAAAGAGGAAGACTCAGGTAAGGGAGAAGAAAAAGTTATTGAGTATTTTGTCCCCATCTGTTATAAAACTTAATGGGACCCCTTGGTTGTGCACTGAGCAATAGTTTATCTTTTCAAAGCACAACATGGAGAAATAATTTGGAAGGAAAATCACGGGAGACAGCGAGAGGTGGAGAGCAGCACACTTTACTGTAATAAGATGTTTGGCGACTTGATTAAGAGCTCATGACATATCAACATCTGCCTATATAATTATGGTACAACAAGCTACAGTTACACTGTGAAATATACCCAGCTGCCTATGGTTATTCTTTAATGAACATGGAAGTGCATCTGATCGTTACCAAGCTTGTAATTAATGTTTTTAGCATGAGCTTTAATAGTAGCAGTGTGATATCACATTCCTTAAAACCCCTGGTGTTTAGGTATTTATGCAAAGGTTAATGTAAAACACATTTGGTTAAATGCATTGCCAATACATGAGGCCCCTCTGGCAAAAAAATCATGAGAAAGATTACTGGTTTTGATTTCAACAATACAACAACGAGTAGACTCAGGGCATTTCCAGTATTCTCCTGTTGGACCATAGTTGTCAGTGATGTCCACACTGTATTTCCAGCCCGTTCTCATGCCCAGCTCATCAGATATCAATGTTTTGTCACAGCCCTTCGCGTCCCATCCAGGCAAAGAGGCAGAAGTTTAATGTACCAGCAATGTAAAGTTGTCCACGTCAGTATCAGACGATTTGAACAGATGACATAGCGTAACATACTTCCCAAAGCAAGACAGTGCCAAGAGGGGTTGAGGTCGGGGTTGAGTGGAGGGTCACACACACGACTTTCACCCAGGAGACCGGAGTTCAAGTTCCTGTCCCGTTTGAAACCAAGCATCACCAGGAAGGCTTAGTGTGTCGGCCAAGGACACCAAAGGGCCCGTTGTGCGTCAGGGAAGGCTTACCGCCGGTGATGCCAAGCGTACCTTACGTGTCTGGATAAGATTGAGGAAGAAAAAGCCATACTCCGTCGCCCTTAAATGCAATCTTTGAAATTCTGCAGGACCTCAGAAACTAAGGATGGGTCGCCATGTTTGTTTTTCAGGCCACACCCATGCTTGGTTTCTAAGGGCAGGCAATGTTATCTGGGTCATCTGGAGAGGCAAACTTTCAGTAATTTCAACAGAAGATAATAAATTGAGCAGACTGTTGCAGATTCAAGCTTAGCTGCCCTTTTGGTTACAGTCTTTGTAAGCATCTCTACCATAGTTGTTATATTGAAAAATAAGGGATAATTGCGTTGTTAGGATTCCATGCATGCAAACTGTAGCTTTTCAACTCCTCACTGCCCTGCCTTGGCCTTTATGAGCCTTTACTAACAAAGTAATCCAGCATCCAAAACATTCCCCTTCACTGGGGAAAGAAAGGATCTAAGAAACCTTCTACCCTGAAAAATGCACCCACACAAACACGTAGTTGCATTCATAGAAACAACCCTGGCCTGCACTTTGCATTAACTCAGAGGGAGGTGACATGGGCCTGTCACCTCAGGTTCTGTCCCCTTACACATCTCCAGTTTGATCCCACAGCTCCCGAGAGCCCTGATGAGCTCTTCATATCAGTTCACTGTCATTTGCCATCATCATCAAGCTGCTGAGAAGAGAGCGAAACGAAATTTGAAGAAACATTCATTCAGGCCCTGTCAAGGCTGTTACTAGGGTTGACCAAAATGCACTGCCGCAACTCATCATCATTCCTAAATATAACCATTGTCTTAACTATAACCTCAAAGAAACTTTTACCCAATAAAAAACTCCAATTAAAACACAGATCCACACAGTTTCATGATCCAGATTTCGGAGTTTTGCTAGGGCAGTAGGGCAACCATGACTTTACTCTGGGTCCAGAAATTACATGTGAATGAAAATTCATGAAAACTGAAATATGCAAGAATACATGATTTTACACTGGTGGATGACATCTGCTGAATATAGACAAAGCTGAGAAGAATCCACATGGTACCTGCACACGCTTTGAGCACATATTCACTGACTTCAAAGACAGTTTAATACCTTTCCAAAAAGGGCTCAGCAGAAGTACTTTTTTTATTATCTTTGTTAGCATGTGGATCAGGGCCTCACAGGGAATAAACACAAGGCAATAACACAAAAATTTAGCAGTGTTGTGCAATGTAAAATTAAATACATGCACAGTTACTGTAACAAAAGCGAATGTACTGAAAACACTGGAAAAACACAACAACAGATTAACCTGTTAGACAAAGGTGTATGTTTTGGGGCATGTTTACCTTCAGGGCTCTCAGGCTATTACCATCAGTCACGGCGATTGCCACTACTACACCTGAGCTTCATCCAGGTTCGCTAATTGGATTTTTCAGGCTAATAGCTGCCAAAGATGGTGGCAAGCAACAAACCCAAATACAAACTTCAAAACACCTCCTCAGATACTTAAGTTACAGTTGCTATGTCTATGTTTTCCTCCAGTTTACTGACACTCATAGATGTTTAGTTAAAAACAGGGCACTTCAGTGAGCTGAGCTTTCAATAAAGTTTCGGACTGCTTTTAGTCATTGTTGTACGTAGAGTGCTGGAGTAGAAAAGTAATCATAAATAGTTCAAGATGTGGCATCGCGTTAACCTTCCCCTCATGCATAACAATGCCTCTCAGATGCTCACTGTGAACTAGGGCCTTGAGTGTTTTTTTGCTTTATTACCCCAGTGTATCTCATTACACAGTTAACTGTACACATCCCCTTGCTATCGCAATCCGATTAACTGAGACCCACACAAAGCTGAAGGACTGCATTTGTGGAAACCATCTTACTTTACTCCGAATCTGAATAGTGTCACTCTTGGCACATGTTGGCATTAAGATGACCATTTCTGTCTTGGTTCAGCTGTCATGCATTTGGATGTATTACACAAACCACCTGCATGCAATAAGCACACAGGAATAAACACAAGCATGCATGCAATTATTTCTATAAGTCTCCACAGACCTGCATGAGATTAAAGGTGTCCAAAGACAAAATACTAACAGTCAAACAAAGTCGAGGGTCTGTTTCTTAATGCATCTAACACACTACATGATCTTTATTCCTTTAGAAAATATGCTTTCATTTCTCAGATATTTTTTTTTCCAAGACACCAGATCATGAACATAGATATCTGACAGACACAAACTTGTCACCCAGTACCGCTTTGGTTCATCAGCAGCACAAAGTTTATTAAAAATGCTCCAAAGCACTGTGACCTAAACTAAAGCACAGCACTCCCTTTAGCTCCAAGTCCCCCGATACCCAAACACTTGCTCCTTTTCCTCAATATTCACCAGTCCTGACTCCCTCATGCAGCCTCTGAGCCTCGTATCTACGAATCTGGCTCATCAGTCTCCATCTGTCATTCTTTTATACATTTTGGAAACACATCCATACATCTGTGTGAAGTAGAGTACACTCCTTCAATCGCCGTCACATTTTAACTCAGTCTCTGACACACACTTAATTAACGCTATCTTAAATACTGCTATGTGCTTTCAAATGTATTCATTCCTATTCATCCCTTGAAAGACATAACTCATGGTTCAGAATCAAATGGAAAGTGCTTGTATCCCGTTGGTTTATGAATGGTGGTGATAATGGTTTCCCATCAGGCAACGGAGAGAACACACAGCTGCTTGAAATGTTCATGTGTTCTCTGCAGACAAACATCGGCCACTGAGTCCTGATTCCTGCTTATCTCATTAGGTGTTATTGACATTACTTCTCTTCTCCGGTACAGTACTCCCCTTTTCATTTTTCTCCAAGGGCCAATGCACTTCCTTCCAAAATAAAAAAAAAAAAACTATCTGAAGAACTGTACTATTTAATAAATCGGCAAAACTTCAACGATGTGTCCCTTACCCTCATGTTAAAAACATTAGACAAAGAAAGAAAGTGAAGATCAATAACTGAATCAGCAAGCCTCAACTGAATGGCATGTCTCTCGACCCTGCTCACTGAATGTGGAAGGCTTAGTGGTTGGAAGTGGTTTACAGTTTCTTCCTTACTCGATGGAATGTGAATCTCTGGCAGGACTGACTTGTATTTCCTACATTTTCTCAGTCTTTTCTTCTCACATTTCTATTGTAAAAAATGGACACAGAAAAGGAATGCGACCTGCCAAGCAACTTGTCAATGTCTATTATCACAGCTGTGTTGGCAATTTTTAATTAAGAAGAAAGTCTGCAACACTCATCTCATCAAAGCTATGTCTTAACATTATTATTTTACCAAAAGTAGACGGGATGTGCGACATCCACTCTTCAAATAAACCAAAGGGGGATAAATGAGGTCTCTCATAACAGGAAACTATTGCAGCAGAGCCAGCTAATACATCTGTAAAATCACAGTGGTTTGGCCATGAGCTGTAAGGTTTTTAATGCTGAGGCGTTCCACCTGATGACTTGAAAGGCTCACTCTCTTTGCCTTTGCTCCATCAATTATTGTACACTATTGTAATTTGCAAACTAAAAATGTAGGGGGAAAAAAACTCATTGTTTATTATGATTATTTATTATTCACATGACATTGCTGCGGCTGCATTGGTGCTGTGATTTGTGCATTTGTTGTTTTGTTTCTATGTCATTGCAATTTCCTTAGGGAGCACGAAGTGGCACACACAAGGTTTGATGTCACATGTTTGGTTTGGATCTTATCATTTAATCAACCACTGTGGAGACTAGACTAATAGCTAGTCTGCACAGCCATTAATCACACAGTCTCGAGTCTTGTGAACCCCTGCAAGTGAGTTGATACTACCAGATTTTACTTATTAATGAGCAAATATATTCTGAAACAACACCTGGACACCTGCCATTAAAGTCTACCTTTATATCTCCATGAAAGCCTCTGTCAGCTATATCTGGAAAAACCATTCTGTTTCGTTCACCAATAGATAGGATCGAAAGTTTGTTTCACAGAAAAGAATAAATGTGGCTGTAGATTTATATGCCTCATGTTCAGCAGGTATGGAAAACTTGGCATCTCACAGCAAAAAAATAAAATAAAATAATAAAAAAAATGTAATGAGCTCATTTCCCAGGCAAAGATGAAGTGCAATTTGTTGTGTTTGGGAGAATTATGTAAAGATTACCATTGAAAATTACATGAAAAGTTGTCCATGAAATGACATTTAAGTCTGTTCTGAGAAACATCATGTAACACATGCACATAGTTATATAACTTCAATATCATTTTTCATTGTCATAGATTTTACCATAAACAACTTCACCTGATACATACGGTAGGTGTCCGTCAAAGCAATAGGCCACCTCAAAATGACATTTTATTCACCTTCTACACCGGCTCATGTTTGTCTAAAACCTTCCGATGTCCACATGACTGACAGCAGGTTAAGCCATCTCAAAACAACAGAAGGCAAACTAGGCATATTCAATAAAAGCTCATACTGAAAAACAATCATCCTCACTCCCTTATTCTCTAGCCAAACTGCTGCACTCGCTGTCCAAAAGTCACAAAGGTCATTATCAGTAAGTTTCAGTAAAGCGGTTGAAATATTACCATGAGAACACTGGAAGGATCCCTTCCACACTACCACCACACAATGCTAACACTACATGGCCACAGCCGACCCAAGTTCAAGGAGGGTGAACTCCTTTATTCTGGGAGCGCTCCACTCCTGCAGCTGCTGGAATCTCACAGTGAGCCTTGAGAGCACACGGTCAATCACACAGACCATTAGCTCCGAGCTGCTCAGCATTAACCTGGTAAACACTGGTGCCATGATGCATTTGGAGAAATGAGGGTGTGCTTGTTGAGCGTGTGAGAACTTCCCTGCCATATGGCAGCCATTAGGGCTCTAATGAGCTTCTTCCTCTGATAGCTATGCTAAGTATGTAGCGCTCGCGTTGCCCAGTCTGTCCTCCTGTCAGGCCAGCTACATTCAAGCCTATGTCTCCTATTCACAGAGTTAATGGCAGACTTGGGGAATGAAAACAGGAAGTGGAGGTACACAAGAAAGCAATATTACATGAATACTGCCATCTTAGTCTAGCTATGTTTGCACAGACAGGCCTCTGTTTATCTACAGGAAGGGCTACGCAATTTCTTCTTTGTGCCATGTGTTTGTGTTGTCTGACCTCGATCTCCTTGGCGGAGAGGAGGAAATGTGGTTTAGCTCCTATATGAAGTTACTCAACATCTTCCAAGATCCATGTTCTTGATATATGTTTATAATCTATCATCCTGAATGTCCATACTGTAATTTTACTATGTTGTTCTTTTCTGTTGTTCATTTATTGCATGTATCCCATCTTGGCTGCTCTTCCTGACATTCCCCCCCCGTTTTTCCTTAACCACTTCAAGCCCCCTGAGGTAAATTTCTGATTTGTGATATTGAGCTAAAAGCTACTTGACTTGAGTACCTATCAACTACTTTTCTTCATGACAATACATTTTCTCCTTTGCATAAGAGACCTCCTGACTGTGTGGTGGATTCACTTTCATCCAATGACTATTCATCACAAGACTTCAGTGTTCAACCTCCTGTCAGTGACAAAAACATAACACTGAATAACAGCTGCGGCTGACACTGCATATGGAGAAAAAAAAGCAATATGTTATTGTACTTTTATCACAGGAGCTTTGGTTGAAACAATGAGCCAACTGGCTTTTGCAGAGGAAAATGTTTTCCTTCCAGTAGGACAGATGATGATCCTAATAGAAGTGAGAAAACATTTTTTGGTGTGCAATTGACTATAACATATCTATAACAGTCCTATATGTGTCCTTGCGTCTCACTGCCAGAGTAATAGAGAAGAAGATAGATGTTGGATGTCCATGTTAGTCATGAACCAAAACAAAATGGTTATCTGTTACGTCATGCAACAAACTGTGTGCTGGAGATCAGACTGGAGAGATAAACACTCAAGTCAAATGGCTGAGATTACTGAGATGGCCTGTCTTCCTACATTTGTACTTTTCAAACAGGAAACATTTTATATTGGGATATTTCAACGCGTTCTCATCCCAACTCATCACATATCGACGTTTTGTCATGCGCCCTTCTTGTCATATCCAGACGTGCAAGGCACCGTTTGGCGTCGCCAGACGGCGTGCTAAGCCGTCCCTGATGCACATCGGGCCCTTTAGCGTCCGTGGCCGACGCACTAAGCCTTCCCTTCAGCGTCTCGAACAGACACGCATCTTATCCTGACGCACAAGGTCTACGTTACCTTGGTTAAGTTTAGGCACAAAACCTATGTGGTTAGGTTCAGCAAATGACTGGTGACACTTGGTTTCACATGGGTCGTGAACTCCTGTCTCCTGGGTGAAAGTCCAGTGGGCATGAGAACGGTAGATTTAGATATTTCTTTACTAGAAAATACATACAATATAGTGAGCAGAGAGTAGGTTGTTAATAGCGATGGTGTGTTTTCCTCCCAGAAACAGGCGTCCAACAAAAGTCCAGCTCAAAACGGCGCATTATACATCACTCACAGGCAGTTACTGTTAGAAAGGATAAGCTCTATGCATGGTATATTAGATTTAAAGATCCTCTCCATACATGTTCTATATTAAGGCTTACATAAAAATGATTTAATGTGTGTCTGGCATGGTTTTTGGAGGAAAAAAAGTACAGTTATCACATTAAAACTCTTAAAACTATCTATTATGTATATAATTATGCAAATATTTTTCATTTCACAAGTGTAACTACTGGACACAAGATGTCTCCTACTTCACTGTGAAGTGCAGTGGAGGCTTCAGGTTTCCACATCACACTTGTGTATGCTGAATATTGGACCAGGATTGGCTTCCAAACTATTTGTAATGTCACAAATCGTGCTCATATCAGGCCCACCACTTAAAATCAGATTTTCAGTGAGCAAAGAGGAAATTTACACTTTCAGTAATAAATAACGTTATAGTGTCTGACGTACATCATTTTATACTGTTAGGCTCAAACATTCAACTGGAGGAACAAGAAGAAAAACACACTTGTGACTGGAAGGGTACTGTGAGGTGAAGAATCATGCCAGATCTGTAAAAGACATCACTGTTCCCTAAAGCTGTGAGAACCAAAGCAGTTACTAAGACCTCATCTTTTACACCCTATCGTTCACAAGTTTATCAGGCTAAACGCCACAATTTTCACCAAATGAGCCCAGGTCTAGATTTATTTATTTTTCCTCAGCTAAGTCATTGGTGCAACCACACCTTGAAATTTTGGCTTGACTGCATCTTTGAGCTTAATCGCTCCCAGAAATCTGAAAGGAAACATCATTTCTTTCCATTTTCAGACCACTAAAACAAATACTGGACACATACTTTTTCTCTGTCCAATGCAGATTCACATGCACAGACGTAAAAACCAAAAAACAAACATCAGATCTATACAATTCCAACTGATGACATTACCAGATCATTTTTCCAGAGTTTTCCCAAGATACAAATATATT
Organism: Hollardia meadi; assembly: GCA_037974645.1. Lineage (NCBI taxonomy): Eukaryota > Metazoa > Chordata > Actinopteri > Tetraodontiformes > Triacanthodidae > Hollardia > Hollardia meadi. The sequence continues at coordinate 13,999 of JBBPCS010054506.1, forward strand.
TGAGCCACAATCGAAAGCAGTTCAAAAGCCCCTGTCATAGAGAACGGAACAAAAGTTTGTGTACCAGACAGAACTTTGTGTAACGGAGCTAAAAATTTAGGTTTTTGCAACATCTCCACTGAGACCTCCATGCAGAGACCATGTAATGAATGCAGATGATAAAAACAACACCTGCATCGTGCATAATCTTCACAGGAACAGGAACACAGACCTAACAGAAGGGACCGTGAGGACCCGTGCTCTGAGTGCTCTCTAGAGCTCTGAGTCAGCAGCTTATTTCCCCATTGTTTTATTCCCCTCCTTCTCCAACACTCTAAATGCTAACAAGCCTGTGCAAGGAGCCAATCACGCACCATGTGGCCACCCCAGTCCTCATACATATCTCAGTCTACTTTGAACTTCTATACCATCAAATATAGCTTAATTTGTATTACCATGACATTTAGAGTTTAATGAAGGTAACTTTCAAGGAAATACACTCAATATTAGTAGCTGATTGTTGAGTTATAAAATACTGACACTTTGGGTTTACCACTATCGCAGCAGCTCGGTCCAAATACCACAACGTTGATATTTGACGACATGAGAATGAGACTCAACTATCAACTATCGTTCTCCAGAATTGTCTACTTCACCTTTAGCCAGTAGAAACAAACACATATTGTCAGTTTTACCCCAATATTTCAACCTGCCCGACTGCTAGGAGCAATCAATAAATGCTGCTCCGATTAGCACACAAATGTACAACTCAATAACCACATACATCAGCATATGTTCAGAGGATTACATACAGGCACACACACAGAGACAGGTGTGCTTCATTCAATAAGGAAGTAAAGCAGACATGAGCTCAGTGATTGAGGAAAGGACCGAGTCTATGGGAGACGGCCCAAGGTCCTGGGGATTAAACACTCCAGTTCATATGAAGACAGACCATTCCCATGTGTGAAATTGTGCTTTACACTGCAACTGCAACAACTGTACAGCTTTCTGCTGAGTTCCCCAGAGCGAATGCTTGGTGATGACACTGTCCACGGCCCTTTTATTGGTTAAAATAATTAATTAAACGCTGAATTCTCATTCGTGTGTGAATGTTCCAAAGAGGGGAGGGTAAACTTGTTTTTTTCCCACACATTTTACCCACTAATACTATGTCATCACAAACTGAATCACCCCTCTTTAATAAAAAAAAAAAGAAAAAAAAAGAGTGAGGAATTTGTAATATCTGCTGACGTTGTTAGCTGTCTCATTACATAGCTAAAACCTCCAGTAAAACAGGACCCAGTCTCGGGCGCTGTCCATAATCACTCTTCTATAAAGTGCTCTGAAAACAGCCAGACTCCTTTAGCGAGGACCAGATGGTTTCTGTCCTCGCACTGTTATGTGCCTGTGCTCTCTTGATTTCATGCAGACCCACGCCCCAATTTAACCACAGCAAAGCCTAATCCAAGAGTTAATAGAGTGAGACAGAGTGGCATTCGCAAGCAGGGGTAAATACATCTATTACAGAGCAGGATTCAGTGTCTCAGCACATGCTTAGGCGGTTGTCCAGGCTGTTTACTACCTCCCACTGTCAACACCATGGCCTTGGTGTCAGTGGCTGACATACATTTCCACGGTGCATTCTGTCTCACATCACAGATTAGAAGCAGGTGGCACAGCCGGCCCCACCAACACACAGTGGGCTCCTACACCACAACTTGGCAAGAGTACTGTAAAAAAGTGAGTAACATTCAAGAGGCCAATTCATGATGAGTGCTGAAACGAGGGGAGTGGGAACAGAGCACGGATTCTCCCTTGGACTGTTACCAAAGCCAGACTGTTCTTTAACAATGCTTTCAGTGTGCATTTCCCCCTCTGTAGCTGGAATGAATTGTGCTGAAAAGGCGAGGCTGATGGGTTGTCTCTGCAGCAACCCGTCCCATCCGTCATCCTTATGATTTACCTGAAGCACCACACGTGTTAACAGTGAGTGATCATTTGCCATGTCATAGTGATCCAAAGTATTTCTTTCCTATCAACAAACTCATTTCACCCCCTGAAGGCCAAGCATCATGTGTGATTTCTGCCTCAAGAAGAAACACATCAATTAAACCTGCGGTTTTTTGGCCACTTGGGGGCAGCAGGAATAAGATGTAAACAAAACATTTATGTACGTATTCACACTTTTAAAGTCTATATGGCAAACTCGTTAGCAAACAGTTGCCTTTTTACACATCCAGCAGTTACGGAGCAACATTATAATTCATGTTTCTGTCCTCCTGGTAAATTCACTCTCCTTTTAGCTCTATTTTTGGTCATCTCCAACTCCGCTTTAGCTGCTAAATGCTAATGCTCAATGCTAACTGCTGTAAACAGCTGCCTGCTGTGGCTGGAATGTTGTTGAGAGCGCTGAGAGTGAATCAAAACAATGAGCTTAAAGACGCTGAAAAGCTCCATAGAACTGAAGGAAACTACAGAGTCTAGTGAAAATTCTCTGCTCGGCAACTTCCTTCACATACACGTGATTCATCGTTACATTTAAAATATCTATTATAGCTGCTTTAATTTCAGCTTATCAGCACACGCCATATGCTCAAACACAAAATCCTGAAAAAACATCTGGGCAAGAACAAGCATAAATGAATAAAACAAAGTAATTAGTATTAGGAAACATGAAAGGACTATGCCATGAAACAGCAGCTCACATGCACTGTCTAACAAGTGCAGCTTGTAATATACAAACAGGAAAGACAGATTGACTGGCGGATGGATTAACACCCAGAAAATCGCCCAACACTTACACACCACATAACTACAGACATTACATGCAGTGGGATTAGAGCACATAGGAAAGGACGACATGCAGGAAACACAATTTAATAAATCTGATGAGCCTTTGTGAAACATCTTCGTGACCAAACATAACCTATTACTGCAAGATAAACCCACAGAGGCCAACATTCCTGCCTCTTTCTGTACCGTATCTGCTTTCTCTCTATCATACATGAATCACTTACAGGACATTAATAAGTCTGTCACTGTGGAATGCAAAAGCTCACAACGCAAATCTAATAATAAAGACGATTCCCTGGTGAAACCCTGGTGGCTCAGTGACCATGTACAGATATCCAGGTTCCCAGGTTGAGCTACTTGAAGTCACCCCTGGTAATTATGTTACGCTGGAAGGCCTGATTACGGCTGTAAACACACAGCAAGTTTCCTGATCTTGCTGCTAACTTTGTCCATAAAGGAATAAATCAAGGTTTTGGGGAATGACCCTTGCTCAATTAACTGGTTAATTGATGTCTTTCTACCAGCATGTTTTAGTCCAGAACTCCATTTTCAAACGCTTTCTCTATCATGTTGGTAACTACCATTATCCAAAGTAATAAGCCCAAACTTTTAATAATAAAACGTTAATAGTCAATAGATTTGTCAGAACTATTACTGTTTTATTATTTATTTAGCCGGGTTTGTTTTTGAATCCCGTTTCAGGTGAAAGGAACACACACATTCTTCTGCTTTCCACTTTAAAGATTTCTCTCCAAGTTTTTCTCATGTTTTAAGATAATACCTGTGGCCGACAACGTTGAGTGTCTAAACAGAAAGCGATCAAACTGCCAGGGATGATTTTCACATCTTTGATCTCAAGTGGATGAATTTTCCAAATTTCCTGGAAGCTCTGTGTATTCCAGTAATTGTTTTAGCAGTTAAGCAACTTTACTCTTATATAATATTGTATATCTCAGGTGAGAGGCCACTCGAGTTCAAGCAATAAAACTTAGACAGTAGAGTCTCAGTAGTAGGGGCCTTACAAGATTTTCCTAAAGGATTCTGAAGTTTTATTTTATTTCATTTTGTTTTTTGGTGAGAGAATACATGTAAAATAAGTTAACGAGTGTGCTAAAACCCTTACAACACAACACAGGATGATTGGTGTATACTGTATGCCTCTGCACCCAGCAGAGGTTCAGTGAAGGAACCTGGATGAACACAGGAACTTGGCTGAATCTCTCTTTATATAATGATTCTGCCGGAGGAGTGAGGATGAATCTGTCTCGAGAGAGAGAGAGACGAGAGTAAGAGAAATGTTGCACGAAGAGAGTAGGAAATGGTGGAATTCTGATTAGATCTAATAACTCTCCCTGTCTGTTTCCAATCTGTCACTCTGATGTGTGAAAACCAAAGAGGACATGTCAAAACAAACGCACGGGAGAGCTACCTCTAACAAACAACGACACGTCCCTGCGAAATGTCTGAGCAAGAGGAGGGAGTGTTTAAAACCCCTGGCAGGCCGAGCCTTTCTCCTGGGAAAGTCAAGGAATCGAACGGGAAAGCCTCTGCGGCGTGTGTGTGTGTGTGTGTGTGTGTGTGTGTGTGTGTGTGTGTGTGTGTGTGTGTGTGTGTGTGTGTGTGTGTGT
>JBBPCS010054516.1:0-18401 GCA_037974645.1 Hollardia meadi
CACACACACACACACACACACACACACACACACACACACACACACACACACACACACACACACACACACACGTGCACTCAAATCCACCTACATGCTTTTATGTTTACATGGTCTGGCTGGTGAATACTGTGATCCACATCTTCACTTTTCCTCCTGCGAGCTGGACACCATTTGTATCACCATTCAGCATCTGCCCAGCGTGTGAGTCAGTCGATATTCAAATGTGCAAGCGAATTTGGATTATTTGTGATTAATCTACATCTGGACAGCTGCTTCTCGTTCGCATTTTTTGCCCTATCAACCACACACATGCTGGGACTGTAATGAGCTTGACCCCTGCACAACCTAATGAATTAAATTGGAGAGGCATCGCAGCACTTGGACAATTTCACACTTGTGTTCTCTCTTGTGTTTATGAGTCAGTGCTTCTTCAACATGTCCCCGCATGGCTCTCTGTGCCACGTGTTCAACACCTGCCTTTCCACTTTGCAGTTGCTGCTGTAGCTTCGACAGTACAGAGGCAGAGTCTTGATAATAAAAGAAGATGACAGCCAATCTGATGTCAGCTTCGGAGAGTTGTTATGAGGCCAAGCCTATGGGCCCAGACATTGACAAGTACCCTCGTACTGCTGCTGCACTTTGTGATCCCCCTGGCAGCGTTGCTCAGCTCACAACTGTGCATTTGATGTAGCATTATGAGAAAAAATGTGGGTGACACAGGCACAAGTGGAAGTCAGTTTTGGGGATCAAACTGTGTGTATGTTTTTCATTAAACTAACTCATAGCATGGCTCAGAGGACAGATGCAATATATTGAGCCAGTGTTTTTGATTGAAAACTGATGCAAGCCTTTACATCTTCTGTTGTACACAGTTTGCTATAGGTCCTCCTGGGAGAAATCCTTTTTCATTTTCAGCAATGTCAGCAATTGGTTGTATTACTGAAAAAAAATAAATTCAAAAAATGTAGAGCTAAAACAATTAGCTGATTGAGCTAAGACTCAACAGCCATGCTTTTTATATTTTTTTATAGCATTAAATAACTAATTAAAACCAAACTGATCATAAAATAAACACTTGAACAAACATCAGCGTGATAAGAACTACCTAAAATAACAGAAACCATCACCAGTTTTTAGTTTGGCCCATGTCCTACCTGAAATCATTGAGGAGGAGGGGTTTATGAGCTATACTGCAGCCCACCACCAGGTGGAGATCGAGATGTTTTGGCTTCACTTTTGGGAGGCTCTCATGGCTATCGCCAAGTGGACAACAGTGGACAAAAATTAACCAGTTTAATTGATAATTTTAAAAGCAGCCCTTTTCTTTTACTTTAATCATCAAATCTTTTTTTTAAATAATTTCAACAATTGAGTCCATATAATGTCAGAAAGCAGAGAAAAAGACCCCTCACTATTTTTCACAGCCAAAGGGCCGTCTTCAAATTGCTTGTTTTGTCCAACCAAAAGTCCAGCACAGATTCTCACATTTTAGAGGCTGAAACCAGCAAACATTTGGTGTTTTTGCTTGATTTTACTTGACTTACACAATCTTTTTGCTTTTTTAAAATCGGTTCATTTTCTGCCCATAATTGAGGATTATTATCTAACCACTGCACAAACACATTCATGCTCACGTCTGCGTGAAACCAAACCTGACACCTGAAGGGAAACCCACGTGAACACAGGCTCCACACAGAAAGGCATTTGAACCCAGGACCCTTCTTTACCATGAGGAAAACCTGTAATACAGATAGAGGTTTTACTCTGCACTGTTTTCAGGCTTTCATTTGGTTAAGGCCAGCTAGAATTTTCTAGTGATGCTGCCGTTCGCCCTGACACAATCAAACACTAATGAGGGCAAGTGTTCTCTCAATGAACTTTAAGTTTTTATTTTGGCCCATGTCCTATCTGACATCATTAGGGGGGAGGGGTTTATGACCACTGCAGTCCACCAGGGGGCGATCGAGGCATTTTGGTTTCACTTTTGGGGAGCTCTCATGTCGTCCACCTCAATACACAGTCAATAATTCTAACATGCTTACAATAAAAATGCTAACAAACTTTAGTTTTGGCATATCTGTAAACAACTAATGAAACTAATTGAACTGTATTTCAATGGAGCAAATGTTACAGCTGAATCATTTCACCTGGGGAAAAATGCCCTGTAAGGAGCTTTTTGGCGCTACTGTTAACACGTGTAGTAAACCCCAAATGTTTAGGAAGGAATATAAAACACTCCTGACTAGCAACAACAATGCACATGCTATGTTATTGGCTTAATGCTATAATATTATTGAATATATTTCTATTTTTTTCATGGTATTACAGACTGTGTTAGTTATTAACAAGATGCCTCATTGCTGGTTGCTATAAGTTTGAATGAAAACCAAAAAGAAAAAAAGTGCAAGTAATCACACACGTCATCCGCTATTTGCTCAGTTGGTATTAACAGTTCCTTTGGTAGAGCTATATTAAAATTTGATCATCACATAAATATTTCAAACTGCTAAACCTATCTATAGTAACATGAGGTGAACTCTCAGCACGTTGGACTTGGCTGTGGTGAAACTCTCTCAAATAATGACGTGGAATGATTTGCAAACCCGTTCCCACCTATATTCGATTGAATACATTATGAAAGGCAATATATTCAATGTTTTTTACTACATTCTGCACGTGTTACAACAGTGCATCTTCACAACAGTAATAAAAAGAGTTCAGGTACTAGACTGGCCTACCTGCAGTCGAGACATGTCTCTTACTGTGGCACATTATAAAGTGCAAAATGCTACAATGGAGACCCCGGACTTCAACGGGTAGTGTCCTCAGCTTCCAAATGCTTACTGAATGTTGTTAAAATGTGTAGCTGGCATTAAATTCAGAATGAGTCTATATTTACAAAAAACAAAAACAAGTTTAAATACTTGGATTTGCAAAACATTGCCTTCTGTTTTTATTTGTGTTTTGCATAGCATCACAAGGTGAAGGTGAAAAAATTAAAGCCCGACTTAAGTCTTCATCTATACATGTAACACGGAGAGAAGGATATGGATTTAGGAGTGAAAGAAGGTGTAGAAGAAAAAAAAAACCCTACAGAGTGGAGAAAGTGATGTAATATTAAAAAGGCATTCGGAGAGCACAACACTGAGAATAGAGACAGTACTCTAATATGTGGGGTCATACCCTGATGGATCTAAGCTTCCCCTATGGCTTCCTCCTTGCACTCAACCCTACAGCAGTTTCACCTTTTAAACACTCCCTCCAGTTTCAATGTAATACAAGGAGTTTTAACTGGCTATGAAACAGTCTCAATTTAACATTGATTCCTCTATATGACTACACGACCATCAGTGAGAAGATTGGATTTCTATAGTTACCCGTATTCTTAATGCCCGTCACCGGGTTGAATTCCTCATGAAATAATACTGTAAGTAATAAAATGATTTTTTTGTGGCTGAGGAGAAATTGAGGTGTCTCACAGCCAGCTGTCAATCATAACATTTCACCCCTACAGGGCTAGTAATGGAGGGGGTAACCATGTTACAATAATGCGGGCCAATATCATGTGAATGCAGCATAAGTGCTGGGACCAGTAACTGCCAGGCAACCAGTGGTAATTAGAGAGTTTTAGGGCTACTGGATTTTGTTCCCTTTGGATGGAGAAATTCTGTTGTGAAAAGTGTTTCACCTTATTCACAGTCTTTGTGCTAATTCAAGCTAACTGGCTGCTGGCTACGCTTACATTTAATAGACAGATATCAGAAGTATTATCAATCATCAGAAAGGAAATAAGTACATTTTCCAAAATGCCCAACTATTGTTTTAAGTGAAATCCCACTGCAAAAATTATGACTATAGAAGAAACCTGGGCAAAAATAAATAAAAAATAAGAATACACTGATTTAGCTAACCTATCTTCCAAGGTGTTCCACAACCCTGAGGCCCTGATTGCAAAACCATGACATCTCCTTTATCCTTGAGTCTAGACTTCGCTGGGATTCTGTTATTCTTTGCAAACATGGCTGACTGGGTACGGCACATCCACAACTCTTAAAGGCATACAGTGTATGACATAACTTCACATAAAGTGTGCAGAATGTGACAAGACACCTGAAGGGATCTCAGATTCAGTAAATGTATTTATGAATGAGAGGCAGAGAGAGAGAGAGAGAAAGAAGTGCATTAAGTGATACCATTGTGACCCATCGAAGTAAAGTGTTGGGTAAAAGCACCCTGAGGCGGCAACCTTTCTCGTCTTTAGACACGGTTCGTTTCACGTGTTTGTTTTTGCCCCCTCCCCCTCTTTTACTTGCATCCCCGTGGTCTTGGCTGTCAATCAAAAGCCCTGTGTGAGCAGAGTCACGTATGCCATTATGACGAGTGGTACTCTTGATTATCTGCACCCGGGACGTGTGCCTTTCTATGTCTTAAAAGCAAGGCTAATCAACACTTTGCAATGATGTCTGCACATGGGTGCAGATACATGTGGTGCACATACATTTACATGCTTATATTATACATAAAAGGAGCCCCACTATGTTTGTATGAATGCTAATTTATCTATATAAAAATGCGTAGTCGTGAGTCGAAGTGTGTTCATGTGTTTGTATACACTCAGAAGCCAAGCAGGTCACAGAATAGTAAACTACCCAGGCCCGATAAGAAGCAGAGAAAAGTCTCATTAAGGCTGGCCTATCTCCAGCCTCCCCATTCCCTTTTTCTGTATACAAACACTAGAAAAACAACAAGCTTTGTAACTTGTCAAAGGGCGCCACTTAAGGTTTTTTTTCATGCTTGAAAATGAGTTGCGCAGGGAATTCCTTAGAGGAAATATTTTCACAGACCCTGAACATGAAACGGGAAGAAACAGAGTACCTGTCTGTGCGATGTGCTCTGTCAGCATCCTGTCAACAGCGCACAGCCAATTAGGACTACAGCCAAATGGCTGGGTGAGCTTTCTCACTCCACTGATTCTGTGTCCAGCACAAACATACACAGCGTGATACGCACATACACGCATGCAGTAAACAAGGCCAGCGCACATTCAAGTGTATGTTCAGGGGAAACATGCATGTGCCACAACCGGCATTCTGAAAGACAGGAAGTATGTATCTAAATTCTGATGCAGGAAAATCGGCCTGACTACCCAGTTTTTGTGGTCTTATCCTGTCGCTGATGCCAGTTGGCCATTTGACTACATTTCCATATTGAGCCTGCAGTGAGTTCTTGAGGCTGAGCCTACAAGAGGCAGATAAGTTGTGTGTGTTTATCTCTTTGGGGGAGATGAGGCTGAACTCCATCCCCTCTCTGTGTAAAATCATAGAACCAGTGCTGCCACTGGCCTGGGAGCCCATTCTGGCACACAGACAGAGAAGGACATAAACACACATCCTTTCTTGTGCACACACACACAAAAACATTGCCCCCGCCTGCCTGTGCCATGCTACAGTGGTTGCTGCCACTACTTTGTATATCAGACCTGACATAATGAGGAGATACTGTATGGTGTCCGAGGACAGTGGGTGTGGAGGTGGAAAGTGATACTGCCACCACGTCCGGTCAGATAAATAAACCTGACACGTGGGCTAGCCAGCCTGTTTGAGCTCCTCAGTTTCAAGCCATCAAGTCAAAAAGATTTATAACTCCAGCAATCAATTATCACAGCTCTATTAGAATATAAAAAATGAACTCTCAAGGGAAAATAGTGGTGAGGATTTTGAGTTCTAGTATCACAGCATAACCCAGACTGTTCGAAGGTCATCAATATCTGCTGTCCAACAGATTTCAGATTCTTCATCACCACACATTTGACTGCTCCGCTTATTGGAAGGAATACACAACAAATCCCACAAACAAAGTTCTGACAGCTTGGCCACATGCCATCATGAATCCCCGCATTTAAAATTTGCATGTAGGCAAGTGCCAAAATAAGCTACTTGGGAAAGGTGCAAAGAGTGGAGTATCCTACTCCAAGTGAAAATGCTGCACCAACTGTTTACTGTGCATCAATTTAAAGTTATATGGTACACCTCATCTGCTGGAGACCTGGGAAGAAAAATTCTGGTCCAAGACTCTGGTCTCCTTGGACTGGAGATGGTCATACACAGGGCATTTTAACCAGTACCAACATCCAACAGGTAAATCAATGTCTTCAACAGAGGTTGGACTGAGCCAGGCTGCCATTGCGCTCCTTGTTGAGTGTACACAAACAGCCAAAGAGGGGCCTTCCATGATACACAGCCAGTAGGTGAGCATTAGGGGGTTTACTGACAAAACTGACTTGCTGGCTAAAAGGAAAGTTCCCGTCTATGAGTAACGCCTCTCAACTACTCTTGACTGAGCATGCAGTTTGGGTGGTAAGGGTGGGTAATTACCCTCTTAGCTGCTGTCAGAACACAAAGAAATGCTGTCTTGATGGATAACAGCTTTAGAGGCCCCTGTCCGATGAGTACAAACTGGCAATTTCTACTGAGGAGTGTACCACAGAATGCAGCTGCCTCAGTCGAACTCAGGAGAGGATGGTTAAAAATAAACTCTCTCCAAAACCCACATGACAAGAAGAAATCACTGATGCATACACCTTAATAGTAGAATGTGACAGACAGGAAAGAAAGAACAGATTGGGTAGCTCTCGGGGTCCACTCTCTCTCCTCACACCGCTTTTGAAAGCCCAGTCATTTGCCTCGTAAAACGGAATCACGGACTGCATTCTGGGATTTTTCTCCATCACTGCTGGAGTCAATCCTAGATGCACTATGTCCATCTCAGGATCCAAGCCCTGACAGGCTGCCATTTGCCTGTGACAAAAGTCCCTAGTGTTGGGGATTTTAGCCTGCATTAGCAATAATACCTCAGCATTACATAAGAATGTTGCTCAGTCCAAAAGGTTAACAGGTGGTTCCCTCCTGTCTGACCCTCTGACAGCTAAAGAATCAGATGGAGGATGTGCAAAATGCTAAGCTACCTTTGGGGCCATGTCCCATGACAAAAAAATATATATCCCCAAGGGTGGATGATCTTGAGCAGGTTGGGAGAAGGTGTTCTACTTTGAGGCATGGCAGGATGTCCCTTCTCTGCCATGCTGCATTCTCCACAATAGCTATGTTCCTGGTTCTGAGGGACTACTCACCAAAAAAGTAGTCAGGACAGAGCTGGGCAACCAGGAAGACCTCAGTATCCCGATGGTATAAGGAATCATGCCCTGCCAGACTGAAGATACTCCAATAGTAGCTTGGGATGTGACAATGGGTACATCTGTCATTTTGGCTGGTCATCTAGCATTCTGTTGCTGAAACAAAGACCTCTCCTGTTTGAAACACACTAAAACTGATCAAAAGGAAGATAATTTCCCATGCTGTTCCATGTTCTTTTCCTTCATTCTTATTACAGAAGGTAGTCTTCAAACACCAGGACACAGGTGAGATGTCAGGGGTACGTCGCAGATACTAAGACACGGCGGCACCATTAAGTGAATGGATGCCATGGCACGGCATGTCAGGCTGAATCCACATGTCCACCCTCTGGACGTGCGGACTGAGACCTTCAGTCGTACGTACAGTGGCGTGTTCACTGTCATCGTGTCAAGTCTGAGAAGGCGCGAGACTGCAGGGCTGTATGAGCTACTGATAGACAGGCCTAAAGGCTACAATAATAAAATGAACTTTGTTTACCTCTATAGCCTATACTTCTACATATTTCTGGATCAAAATGTGGTTGAATATTATTTATGGCCCACACAACTCAAGTAACGTTTTAATAAAGTTATTGTTTTACACGTTTATAATACGTTCTTTTTGTTTTTAGTCAGCAATTGGGAAACTACAATGTTAACGTTGCAATGAATTGTCTGTAATTATATCAGAGAAGTCTGCACTCTTACGGGCCCTTGTGGACTGGACATGTGGGTTTGGGCAGCCCTCAGTACTCGCAGACTTCCCGCGATCTTGCTCCCAAAGTCTGTGAGTCTGCAGGGGCGGTGAAGTTTGGACATTTGGATTCAGCCTTAGTCTTCCTGTTCACTTGTTTAAAGTCTAGGAAGCCATGATTGTCATGTACTGTCCTGTGGCTCTATGTCCTTACCAAAAATGAACCTCCATCATGTGAAGACCCTGGAAATAGTCAAACCATTGCTTGCACCTCATTGAAGAGGGCTTGGCAGTCAACACATGATGCTGGCAGAAGAATACTCAAGAGCAGCGTCTGGTAGATAGTGAAGCTCTGTCTTGTGCATAGGTTGTAATAGTAAAAACAGCATGTGAAGACTTTCTGAGCTAGCGATACCTGGTACGATAGACCTTTTAGTAACTGCTAACTCATAAGTGCCATCTTAAGTTGACTAATGCACCGATTTCTCAGAACATTATAAATGCCGTCCTCTAGGATGTACTATTAAGTGATTGCATAGATATAGACAATATAAGATGAAGAAACAGCTATAGCCTGAGTGCTAATGGTGACTTCAGGGCCGCCACCACCATTGACACACCTAGAGAGGTGATACCAGGCTCATTTAGACCACAGGTTGCAGGCTGCAGCGCTGTCAACTTGAATCCACCAAGCTCTCGTCTCTCTCCTCATCTATCCTGATGAACAGCTTGCCTCATCCCTTTGATGTTAACTTACGGATGTATGCATTTAACATTCTCTTATACAATCAGCATCAAAGGTACACACCCACGCACGGGCCTGGCATGCATGCTTGCACAAAGAGCTTCATATACACAATCTCACTCTCTTGAAAATGCGTAGCGATGCACACACACACATCACACACACATCACACAGAGAAGGGATATAAAGAATTTAGCAGTGTGACACTTTCACGGTCTAATTAGCCCCAGTGTTGCAGTAAACACGTCCCAATGACCCTCCCGTTCTGGTTACTCATTAAGTATAGATGGGGTTGAAGATGGCCAGAAACTCGGGGACAAGTATCCACATTCATTTAGCATCATCATTAAACAGAAACCAAACAAGGAAATCAGTTTGTCTGCTGTGTATGTGCATGTTGGGGAGGGGAAAGCATCTTATGTGCATTTCTGACCACGTTCACACATACACAAGGGTGCATGTACTTAATCACAGGACTATGTGAAGCACATTCAAGGAAAGCTCTAAAGAAATGCTGCATGGCATGCATGGATACAAACAGCCCTGCTGCTTGCTGCTGCTGCTGCCTTTGACGCGGTGATGGGGATTTTCCTCTTTCTCCCTCTCTCTGTTGCAGTAGCAGACATGGCCAGCGAGCTGTGATCAAACTCTGCCTTCATCTCTCCCTCTCTCTCATCAGCTGGAGGGCGGCTTCAGCAGCAGGGTGCCCCAGATTCACAGACCACCTCCCTCCTCCCAACTTGTGCAGAGGCTGCTTCCTCTCAACTGTGGGGCACGACTGACATCTTCTGGCCGGGGAAATGGTAGTGCAAGGGGGGGGAGTGCAAGGCGGGCCTATTTGGTGGTTTGAAATGTGGGATTTTGAAAATACATTGTTTCATAAACTTCATGGTGTGGACTGAATGTGGCCATGTGATAAGTTACAGCAAAGAAAATTCATTTAAAACACCAGTTCTGGTTATAAATCAGACTTCTTTTTTTTTTTTTTACCAATTAACCTTTCAATTGATTCCTTTGAATTTCTGGCTACAATCCTGCATCTGATCAATATTCCCAATAGATCAATCAAAGGTCTGCAACCTCTGATGGTTGTGCATGAGGTGCCCACAGAGACCCATGGCCCGGCAGATGGACAATGAGGGCAGCGGGGGTGGGGCAAGAAAATGGTACATCAGCGTAGATCTTGAATCAATATCAGTCTGTAGTGTTAATCTAGTGAGTGTCCCTCTGGCAGAAATAAGTGAATGAAAGGTTGAACAGCACAGCACACCAAAGAGCCATTATCAAATAGGACAGGTCAGCATGTTTCCCCCAAATAAGCCGCCTCTTTTCTTTTTTTTTTTGTTACAGAGGAGTGAAGCCAGGGTTCAGCGAACCTCAGGGGTGACTTTGGGGTTGAGCACTGTCAGGGACTTTATCCCTTTGTACAACGGAGTATTATATAAGATTGTATCAGGGCTTTTTTTGTGCATGCTAGGCCAAAATCCAATATGATATTTAAGTTCTATGAAAAGCCCTGATGTATATATTTTTTTTAATCCAGAGCTCTTAAGTCCAACAAAAGGAAATTAGCTTGACTCAAGCTGAGCAGTACAGGAAGAAATGTCTCTCATATAAAGCATGAAGTAAAATGTTTATGTGCAGATTTGACTCTCTTCAAATGATACAAACGAAATCTTTAATCAGCAGTACATGCATTGGCACAATGTCACATTTTCTTTTAACTTCTAAAAGGAACCAGAATTCATTAAAAAAAAAAAAAAAAAGGTAAAAACAAAGCAGAAATGAAAAAAACTTGCAACAAACTATCAAAAGTTTTAGTCAGTGAATGCCACATCAGGCTTCAAAGACACTTTATCATGTTGCAAGCACTTCTCTTTACAACACTATTGGCAGGTAATACTTTGAAATATGTCTGCAATACAGCAAAAAGCAAGATCCCCCTCCACTGAATAAAACACAGAAGTTTCTGATTGGACGGACAGTGCACACACACACACACACACACACACAAAAAAATCCCTTAACCTTGCTTTCACATTGTACTGTTAATAGGTCAATGTTGATGGACGTTTTTACTCTCAGCATGGAGGAACACAAAGGCGAATGGGGAAACAGAAGTGACAGTCGAGAGGGAGGAACACAGACAAGAAGAGACACTTTGGATTTTCCAGAGGTGCGTTACAGGAATTAATAACCGATCATTTAAGCTATTCAATTCATAGCACATACAAAATGAGCTGAATAAAGACAGAAATCCTAAATATGGCACTATGAATTACAGATTTGAGGCAACTTAAGTCTGGATCCTGCCTTGGATGTTAAGTTGTAGGCACTATCAGACTCATGGCAACGTGATGGGAGACGGAGGGAAGAATCACAGTGAAATAAACACAAAATATATATACAGGGCACCTCTTATTAGTCTGCTTTAAACTTCATGTTTTGCGTAGTGCACAGGGCCGGCCTTGGTCTGAACTTAAAATATAGTGCTGTGAAAATTACACTAAAAATATCAAGAGATCATTGAGTACAGTCGGTCCCCAAGTGGGATTCAACAAAACCCCAGGGTGCTCTTGAAGAACAGTTTTATCTCATTACGCACACGCTATAATCATTTGCTCAAAAATTGATTAATCATTCTCCATCTCCATATTGACACATGTGCAATTGTGTTTACTGAATCAAGCATCATCTCAAAGTGAGGTCCGCCGGGATCCCAATACAGATTTATTAGGCTCTGTGGAGCATGAAATTTCAAATCTAACCGGTGCGTCCCAAGAGGCGAATAAAACACACTGCTGACGGCATCCTCACATGGATCGGGGTTTTTCTTACTCACTCGCTCGTTGACCCGCTTCAGTCCTCTTGGTGCTAACACAGTAGAGAGTAAGGCTTCACTGCATTGATATTAATAGTTCAGGGCTTTTTTTTCTCCTTCTTCTTCATGAGTGTAGGCATCGTCTTGTCTCAGAAAGGCACGCGACTGAGCTCTGCGGTTCACAGTTCCCTACTGCTCTGGTTCTTCGCCCTTCATTGTTTTTTTTAGCAGCACTTTGCATTGATCTCCGTTCCAGAGAAAATTACACTTTGTGACCTTGTCAATAATATCAACATACATACATATTTACAGAGAAGATTGTCTCCTTAGACTGAGAGAAAGGTCAGTTGATATTTCTTGAGTTTCTTTTTTGTTACTTATACACAGAGAGAGCGAGGTGCTGTGTGTGTGTGTGTGTGTGTGTGTGTGTGTGACTGTACATATGGCAAGAATGTAGAATGGTACAACATGGAAAGGAGACAAAGAGAAGCACAGCAGAGATGATGGTCTTTGCCTTTTATGCGTGTGTGTGTGTGTGTGTGTTATTTTATGAGTGCTTGATAGTGTATTTGCCTTTCTGCAGCTGGGAGATGTACAGCTTTGACTTGGTGCCATCCAGTCGTTTGAACCACACCTCATCGTTGTTGACGGTGGTGATGATGGCGCTGCGTGACACAAACACACAACGATGTTAGTGCACAGTCAAGTCTCGATCCTCACAGGCATCGTGGAGTTTACGAACTGTAAGCACAAGTCTGCACGGTCACTGAAACTGTATCTGTATCCGCCGTCGTGGATTTATGTGGGAAAATGAACATGGAACACTCTGTTTAAGTGGTAAAGAGATATTGTGCCCAAGATAAATCTCAACATCCAGACATCCAGAATATCATTTGAAGGGCTTACAAATGTGATTATTGCTTATGCTGATAAACAATCGGCAACGCACCTCCAATCTATGATCATCATTCACCATACATACAACTGGGAAAGATCAGTTTGGATGGTTAAGAACATGTGGTGCATCTGGAGTTAATTTCTTATATTTAACTCTCTCAACAGAAAATACAAAGTGAAATTTAGGAAAATGTTGCTGCATGATGCTCACACATAACATGCTATAACCTAAATCATCACTCCCTCTCATTATTACAAAGATCTTAAAACTGCTCTCTCACAAACACACACACACACACACACACACCTAGTCGGGTACTCGTCCTTCTTGTTGATGCAGATGGCCTGTCCCCTGCAGTACCACTGGTTGTCATAGAAAAGTCGACCATCCTCGGAGCGCGCCACATGGTGATGTCTGTCAGGCTTGACTGCAGGAACTGGAGGGAAAGAATTAGAAGGGGAAAGAGGCAGTGAGGAAGACGCGGGTGGTCGAGAAGATGAGGAGGCAAAATGTGTCTCCTTTTAACTATGAGCTTGAGTACTTTTATTGGAAAGTGCTAAATCGACCCCTTCCTGTGTGGCTGCGGGTCGATCGCTGCACTCAGCCAGATATCGACTGTAACCAAGGACAAGGAGAAACTCTTACCATCCACCTTCACCCTGTGTGGCCCCAGCGATGCCATCGCCTGTGTGTGTGTGGGGGGGGGGACAGACACAACTATAAAAGGTCAAATCACAACACAAAGTACATTCACCAAGTCAATACTTTGTCCGTTTCCAAAATACCTTTCTTATAGCAGTCCAGTCTTCAAGGATATCAAGATCTTGCAGCATGTAAACAATATAAGGCCGTAACAGAGCGGTTAAGGTAAAATGCACAGTGAGGTGGTGGGAAACAGCATGTCTGAAGCGCTGCAGCAGAATGTGGTGCAGATAAAGGATGGGAAGCATTAGACAAGGACAGGACAAAGGGAAAAAGGATATCAGAAACAACAACAGGCTTCTTCTTCTTGACAGGGCAGAATGGGTCTTTCTTCTTGCTTTTCCGTGAGTGCAATCCATCATTCCACAACTCTGGAAAACAAAGAGGACAGATTGGAGGGAGGAGAGTCGCTTCCTTCTGTGGGATATTTACCTTAGATTTCACACTCCTGTTTTATAGATTTCAAGTGCAAACTTTACGTCTTGTCGCTCAATTTTTATTAATTAACACTGCATTAACACAATCTTACCCTGTATCTTAAGCATATTAAGACTTGTGCAAAACAATTAATAGGTTTGTAAGCTGACAGACTGTTTTACTTATTATTCAAAGAAAATACCAAATATTTACTACTGCTTTAGTAGTGAATATATTACCTGAATACTGTGGGTTTTGGGGATCATTGTAGGCCCTAATTCTGATGGATTTTATTAAATAAATTGATCAAATCGATATTATTTTAGACAGCTGTTGGTTGCAGCCCTGGTTGGTACCTGAGGTGATGTCAATACTGTGTCTGTCTTCCTCCAATCTTCTTATCTTTTCCTCCAGTTCACTCTGCACGGTGTCAAACAGCAGCAGCTTCTCACTCTGAGAGGCAGAAACAAGACAATAAGACACGCTGGTTGGAAAACCATCATTAAAATCATCTCCTGGAGTAGTGACTGGGGTTAATTCAGTGCGTTTCAGTAGTGGACACTGTGGCAAAAACCCAAACATCAAAAATCAGAGAGGATTTCTTACATTTTAAAGGCAGAAATCTATTGGAAAAACATGTGGTTCGACATGGAAGATTCAAACTGATCCTTACATAAGCCCATTGTTTGACCTCTCACCTCCCAGTGCTGGCAGGCAGCCTGGATCTCACACTCATACTTGTTCTTCACCGACTCCAAGCACAGCTCCCTGTAGATCCCTGTGACAAGCATTACATCAAACTGAATGAGCCAGCAGTGAAGAGTTCTTTTTTTTGTTTTTAATCCTATGTGACCTTTAAACTGCAAAAAAAAAAGCACAATAAGTTTAGTTCTGTATTATTATACACCTGCTCTGTTCAGCTTTTTTCCAATACAGGGGTGAAATTCTGGGGTATGATAGCTGAAAGAATTTAAACACAAAGAGTATCCTTTGTTTTATAGTGAAGTTTTCTGTGCAGTGTGCAGTTTTCCTTTGACACGAGTGAGTATTCCTGATCTATTTTTCCGTCAACACTAATGCATTTGATTGTGTTACAAGATGAGCGTGGCTGCTGGCGATCAAAGCAGAGGGAAAGGTTAGCAGTGAAGTTGTCTAGTGGCAGTAAATGTCACAATGGCAGTCACTTCCCCACTGCTTGGCAAAAGTGAAAGGTGAGTGTGTGGGATTAAAACGCAGCACACTCTGCTCCGCCAGGTTTCAAAATTTAGGTAAATATATTGATTCAGTGCCTTTTTATTGACTTTCAACCTCGCTTTTATGCACATATTGTCAAAAAACAACAAAAAAAAGATTTCAAGCATAAATAAACGCTTCAGGTCGTGTTTACGCACATGAGATGCGAGCACGCACAGAGCCGGTGCAGACAGCCGCATAGATTAAAATGAGAACGAATCTGTTGCGTGAGGCAAAGCCTGTAATTTCATGTTGACCCACCAGCAACTTTGGTCCTGATCTGCATGTTTTCCTGCAAGTTGGCTAAAGGTTCCAGGTATTCTTGGGCACAGCCTGCCATTACCTCCTGCAGCTTTATGTCCACCTGGCTCAGACGCTCCTTGTACAACCTGAGCAGCACAAAAACAAGGAGGCACATCAATTCATACGACTAAACTGGCGCTCGTTTTAGCATTACATTGAGACGAACAAAACAGTGGTAATAAATAAGAAATTAAGTAAAACTCAGAGTAGACTGAAGAAAGGAGCACAGCAGCAGAATGGAGGATATTGATACTCTTGGGTTTCACGATATAATGGTTTATGATACAGTATTGATTCTCAAAAACTATTGATTTTTTAAATAATAGTTTACATCCAAAGCTTATTGGCAGAGGTTCATTTTGTTATCTACAGGAACTGTGATAAATGCAACAAATATACTGTTAAAATACATTGATTGCATAAAACAGTTGCCCTGCAAAAGGACCCTGATAAAGACAGGCAGGTGAACCTCCCAGGCAGCCAGATGAATCTGGCCTTACTTCACCATGAAGTATGCTGTTAATTCAGACCAAAGCTAGTGTGTTGTTGGACACAACCTGGAAGGGAACTTACTGCTCCTTCAAGTCAGTGAACTGTTTCTCCAGGGTGGTCATCTCATCCAGACACTCCATCCTCCTCCTCTCACAGTCCTCGTCATCCATCTCTGTTCACATAAACACATGACAGGCTTGACATCACCTCCATATCCACTGCTTTTCTTATTCAAACATCATCAGCAGCACCCCCACCCCCCCCAATACAGTACGTTATATATCCACCTTCCCTGGTCAAAGTGTACGCCAAGTTTCACCAGCAACCGCAATATCATGATGAACTCATGTGTGACAGACAAGTATATTTGATGAATTTAGCTGCGGGTTGATATTTAAGGCCTATTTTTCCTACCCGAGCTGTCTCCATCTTCAGACACCGACGAGCTAACTGTGTCCTCCTCGTCTGTGCTGCTGCCGTCTTGCTCGGGAAAATCCACCTCCATGTCTTCGTGGTTACCTTCTTTCTTTTCCCGGGAGTGAACCGGCATTGTGGCGTCCAGATAAGCCGGTGTTAACTGGTTAGAAGGTCTGTTGGTTAGTTTTAGCCCGAATAAAGAGGCAAATGCACCTCAGACAGCTAACCGGTTAGCTAGCTCGCATCTAGACAGCTGGTGATGCAAACATGGCCACCGTCGGCCAATCACGAGGAGCTTTACTGAGCCTGTCCAATCAAATGTTTGTATGGGTAATCAGTTGCTACGGAAAGATTTTAGGGATTTGTAGTTTTTCTGAACATCTGATACGCACTGGTATGTGCAGTACAGGTATTTAACTACAGTTTGTTTTGGGGGTTTTTAAACTTTACACTTATTATAGCTTCTTTTTTCGATTCTTTATCCCCTGAAAACATTCTAAAAACAAATACATAGGCTAATTTAACTTAATTTATTTAATATTAGCTGTCACTGTTTTATTTTAATAATTTGTATTTATTGGATACCTTCATAACCCCTTCTTCTTTTTATTCCATTAATGTGCTATGGGTGCATTCTATAAAGGTGTTAAAAGCTTTAATAAAGTTTAATAAATAATTTACTCTATTTCTATATTATTAATAAGAACATTTTTTTGTGGACTTTTGCATTGTCTATTTTGCTCTTTAGTTCCCCACAAAGATGCCTCAATGGACGGTTTGACCTTTGACCTTCTGGATTAGGACTCTAGGGCATCTGCAAATGAATTCATTAAACCTATTAACATTTACAACTGCACACTTGGATTAAAAACCCATTATTAATGACTTAATTAATGGCAAAGTGACATGATCTATTAATATTTATAGCAGCAGGCTTGATGGTTTATTATCCTTTATTAATTACTAACATTTAGTTATTAGAAAACACATGTAGTGATCAGTAATGACTCAAAGGACAGATTTTTCACAACTTGGCAATCCCAATGTTGTTGTTATTGATGGCTTATAACTGGTGATTTATAACATTAATAAAACTATTAGTTACAACTAAGCCACAACTTAAACCATGAGAGTGGTACAATTTTATGTGTTATTTTATTGTCACTTGTGCAAATCTAGACTAAATCTACATGAGAGAATAAATACTGTTGAATATGTTGAGGTGGGTATGGTGGCATTCTCTGACAGCTGACAGCTGAGAGTGACTGAGAGTGCGTTATTCCTGCAGGTCCAGACTCAAAGATGTTTAATACATGCTGTCAGCGGCATCATCATAGTCTCACAGTGAAGGCACCCTGTACGGCTGCAGGGATATGCTGAAGAGGTGCTGGAGAGCCTTTGCTAACTGACTGGCAGATGATTCAAGCACCCCGGGGCTAAAGCTGTCATGGATCGCCGCTTGGATCTCTTCTCACTCACCTGGGCGGCACCATGATGGACAGACTGAGGAGTGGGTGGAGGCTGGAGTCCTGGTGTTTGTCTGTGATGGACAAGACTAGTTTATAATGCCGGTTGTTCACCTGTCACAAAGTTATTGTGTTGTGGTTGAAAGTATGCAAGTTCAGACATAAGAGATAAATGCTGTATGGGCTTTTAAATGTAAACAATTGAACATATTTATTGTTTACAGGATAAGCTCTTTGAGAAGCCTGATTTTGAAATGCCAACCTTTAATAATTTGCAATCTAGGCCAAGAAACCAACATTTATCGTTAAGCTTACTGAGTTGAATAAGAAATTATTGTATGTTTATTATTGCAATTTATTATTATTATTGCAATTATTGCCAAATGTTGTTAAGTGAAGTTACATGGAAACACCAGGGTTTGGCCACATGATTATCAATGAACGCTGTTGTGGAAAGAACCCCTCTACGTCAGACATGATACTCTGGAAGGATAAATGTAGCATGTTCGGAAGCGGAATGTTTTCCGCTCTGGAAATTTGGAATGAACCTCTTCCAGTTTCAGTAGTATGAATGTGTGTGTGTGAATGGGTGAATGCTGACTTGTAGTGTAAAGCACTTTGAGTGGTCAAGATGAAAAGCTCTATATAAATGCAGTCCATTTACTTGTGCATGTATGTAATGTGAATGGGCTGAGGCTAAGTGGTCGGCCTCAGAGCATCTGCTAATGGGCTTTGTAATGGACAAAGATAGTTATTTTTTATGTCTAAAGGTGCTCAAGAATTTGGATTAATAAAAAATGCATAATTTCAATGACCAGTTACATTTGAAAATCAACAAACGTGTTCCACTACTAGCTAACATCTGCCACAGCTGGCTAACATCTACCACAGCTAGCTAACGTCTGCCACTACTAGCTAACATCTGCCACAGCTGGCTAACATCTACCACAGCTAGCTAACGTCTGCCACTACTAGCTAACATCTGCCACAGCTGGCTAACATCTACCACAGCTAGCTAACGTCTGCCACTACTAGCTAACAT
>JBBPCS010054547.1:0-18397 GCA_037974645.1 Hollardia meadi
CACACACACACACACACACACACACACACACACACACACACACACACACACACACACACACACACACACAGACTTGTCTCTTTCCAGCATTGCAGCGCACACACGTGCACTTTCACATGACATGACAGAATGTCAGCATGCTGCTCTTGTCATGGAGCTGTCAGCGGCGCCACAGAAAATCACTGTTGCTTCCTCACGACTAAAGATATAGCTGTCAGAATCTTTTATCACCTCTTTATACAGCTTCATGGAGCAGAGGATCGCAATAAAACGGTGTCACACCACCAGTAGAGATTTTGCCATGTGCGCTGCCAAAAGAACGAGGGACATGGTTTGTGACTTTAAAGGCAATGTTTTTATTAGAATTACAGGCAATCAACTCTGGTAGTCACGTTAAATAATGTTACGTAATCTCTTGGAATCTCTAATTCCATTTTTCTACAACAGATTCATGGGGCCGGTCGTATTGCATTATGAGTTGTATATTGATTATTTCTTGCAGGGATTACATTACAGTTCAGATATTGAAAAAGAGATAGAGACCCATGTGGTCTCCCCTGTAACCCAATACGCTTCACTCTTGTTCTATATTAATCTTAATTCTTAGATATGTCTGCCAAGGTGACTCAGGGGGATCCATTTTCCCACTCTGTGTATGTGTCAAATTAAATGTGGGTCATTGCAGATATGGGTCAGTCGTTCCTTTATGCACTGTAGCTATTCTGAGCACTTGATTCAGACATGTTTATCCTCCCTGCAGCATGCTGCTCACTCCCGCCTTAATCTTGCAACAGAAGAATTGTCTGTGTGCACACAAGGGGCAAAGGGACGCGTTAAAAATAGCACCTGACAACTTGCGTCAAGCTGTTTTTTTTGGTTGTTTTAGCATCTGCTCATAAGCCAAAAGTATTACCTAGACTCAAACAACTCAAAAATTAAGTGTAGGCTGTCATTCAAACGCAAGGGATTTAACCTCAAGGGCATTTGCAAACTGATCTAAATGCAACTTGTAAACTGACCCGACCACATG
Source organism: Hollardia meadi (assembly GCA_037974645.1). NCBI lineage: Eukaryota > Metazoa > Chordata > Actinopteri > Tetraodontiformes > Triacanthodidae > Hollardia > Hollardia meadi. Next base: position 1,031 of record JBBPCS010054547.1, read on the forward strand.
AAGTTCATTTACATGTGCAGCCTTATGAAGGCACAGCAGGTGAAAGCTGGAGGACTGACAAGGCATTGTCATTTTATTTCACATTGACTATTGGTATTCAGAGTTTAAATCATTGTGGCATTCTTCCATTTCTGCAGAGTTTAGAAGTAGTCTTGCTTTTGCATTTGAACATGTATCTTTTTAGAACCAAAACCGATCTTCAATCTGTAAATTCTGGGGGAAAAAATTGATCTTTTGTTTATTTTTTAATTCTTTTGCAGAACTGTCACACTTGCTGGTAGGAAATACCTAAAGGTGGCTCATTCTCCATACGCTTTCCCAGCAACTCACCTCTCTGGGCCTAAGCCGACTTGGATGCGTGTGGCACTGTATCTCTGAGCTGCAGTTTCATATCCATGGCTGTGTGAGGTTCGCCGCACAAAGTGTTCACCTTCCCGAGATGAAACACTGGTATGTGGGGGCTGAGTGTCTCCTACAATTCTCCGATAATCCACCTGCTGGCTCTCCATTGCTCCATCTGCACCAAAGTGCTCGTAGCCATACCCCTCCATGGTCTGTCCAAGGTCAGTCTCTGAATCCAGCGGCCCTTTCGCCTTTTCAACAGTTGCTTGCTTTTGAACAGAATTTCCAAAGTCAGTGAAAATATCCAACAGCTGAAGGCGTTTGGCTCAAAACAGAAGACGTCTGGAAATGCTGCACCTGTTTGAATTTCATACCCCCCGGCTGATTAAAGTTACGGAGTTACAATGTGCAAAACAAATGCAAACTCTCCATTTGTTTCCAAATGTTCTTATCTGAATTCCAGTGTCTGCTGTGTTCACTCCCCTGCAGACAAGATATGCAGATGAATAGGTGTTCCCACAGAGAGAAAAACAGAAGGAAAGATTTACTCCGTCTGCCCCTGCACAGGATGCACCTGCCTACAAAAAGGCACAAGCCACCTCGAGGCGTGTCAATAGAGGGCGTCACCTAGGAGATTCTCCCACTGAGAGGGTGTCGCTGTGGAAATCATGCCAGCAGCAGAGCGTTGATGTGGAGAGGCTGTCGTGCTGGTGTCTTCGAAATGTTGAAGGAGATTGTCTGTAATGAAGGCAGAGGCTAATGGACAGATGAGCACAGTGCAGCTCCGTATTGTACTTATATATGGAATAAAGCAGTCATTGCCCTGAGAGGATCTCTGAGTTGAATGGGAGCGAGTCCTGCTGAGTGCTCTCCATGTCTTGCTCCCTCTCTACGTATGGGTTAATCCTGCTTTCTATCAGTGGCACCACAGCGCTTTCACAAAGAGGATTTCAGAATTAGAATGAACAGGACAAGCTTTGCAAAGAGAGCGTAACATTTTCTACAGTGTTACTTTTATTTGTCTCGGTGGGCCTCAGCTGAAACCAAATACATACAGCAAACATAGCATTTCTTTTTATGCTTTTGCGCAGGCCTCGCAGAAAATGTTGGTCTCCGGTGCAGAGCTGAGCAAAACTGGAGCCGAACAAAATGAGTCTGCATTCAAAAATAAGCTCCAGTGTAACCACTCCGCCTCCTAAAAAGGCAGAGGCCAAGGTTAGAGCCACAATCTAACACAGCATGTACTTGTGCCTTGACGCTGCTGGGTGAAGCTTGCACCAAAGTGTCAGTTAGTGTTACATAATCAGTCGAGACGAAAGAAGATTTCCAAAGAATATATCCACCATGTCTGGAAGCATGTGTTTTACATACAGCACTACCCATTTCACATGTCAAATCGGTTCTTTTTCACATCAGGGTGTAAACTCACGCCTTCAGTGGATGCCATGTTTGGAATTTTGTATCTGCGTGAAACATTAACACAGTTCAGCCAGTGGAAAGGATTCCCCTCCACACACACACACACGGGCCATCACTCTTCTCAAAGGGATCACCTCCAGGTGGCTGACTGTTTGTGACAGTTGGTGAGATGGAAAATCCTCTTAGCCAGTCCTCCGAGACTCTAGTAAGTTCCCCACTTACAACTCATCATTAACACATGGTAACGAAAACCCCTCACCCACACAATGAAGATCAGGAAACTGCCTTTTAGTGCCAAGGATACATTCTGAATATAAACGTTTGCACTCTGAATGGACTGGATGGACTCTATAGTACCTTAAAATCGAGGGCATTAAAGGGTTAGTGTCTCATGCAAAAGGGTCGGGAGGCCTCCGCTCTTTATTTCACATGCATGCCTCCTGCTCTCTTTCAATGACATTACCATTATAAATGTCATGTGCACAGTGTGGATACTCATTGACTGGTACAAATCGGAGTCATAAGATTTAACACATGGGCGACCATTTCTAACAGCGAATGACTGATCACTGGAGATATGAACTATCACATGATGTGAATCTACAATACAGCTGTAATTAATTTCAAATCACACGACTGATAAAGTACACTACAACTGCAGCTAAATGTGTCTCCTCTATCATTCGGTGTTTTTAAAAGAGAGGCATAATGTCTTCTTTAAAAAGTCATGTTCTGTAAGCAGCACAGTTTGAAATTGTGATTTAAAAAAATTTTTTTTTTTTACACATATTGCAAATTTGTCTTAAGATGACTACAACTCCATCCACAAAGAACAGAAGTAGCAGTATAATTGTAGGCCTATATTATGGGGAACAAAGCAGAATAACAATAATTATGCAGCCTGTTGTAGTACAGTTGTATAATGTATTATGTGACTGTGTTTAGCTTTCTTAAATCAGAGAACATAAAAGGAGAAAATGAGTTACTAAAAATTAAATAAAACCAGACAAACATTTGCAGATTTGGACCTCTGCCATCTAGAACTAGAGGCCCCTCTTGGCACAATTAATGCAAGAGTTACCTTATTTGACACTTTTCCTTGCAGTGCAATTAATCAAATGACCAAAATACACTGATTTGCAGTGAACCTGGGATTTTTGGGGGCCCTGGGGGGATGGGGGGGTCTGTGGACCTGGAGCAGTTTCCTATTTTGCCTGATTGGTGTTCCAGCTTTGGTTACAAACCGAGGATGTGGAGTTTAAAAGACCTGTCTATTAGGAGAGGATGTTGCAATGGAGCAATGCTATCAAGATGAATTATAATACAGTGTTTTTGGACTAAAAGTCGACCTCTGCTACATCAATTTTGACCCCATCTTTCGTAAGTCCCAAAAAGTTATGGAATTGTAGGACTAAATTGCTGGAGTATCCTGTAAAATATATAGATAAATGTTCAACTTCTTTACAACAAAGAATGAACATATGTTCAAAAAAATGTTCATGACTTTATATGAACATGTGCCAGTGAATGGTAATCAATCAACAGGACACAGCTTTCAGATTTCCAAAAGGTGGATTTTTTTATTCACCCAAAAAATGAGAAAGAAGAAAGTAAAAGGGATTATTCTATTATTATATAGAGAGAGAGACTTAAACTTACCTCAACAAAGACAAAATTGACCAAACTAAATGACAGGTGGGGAACATACTGTAGATGCTGTCTGGCCAAACCAATTAAGAGATACAAGGGCACATTAACTACATTAATTACAAGTACACTAGACAGTATAGTACACACACTAGCCAGACAGCTGGTAAATGGTTGTTTGGTTATGAAAGCTGTCTGTACCTGAATGTAAACTTGAGTGAAAAAAAAGTCGCCGTGGGCGCAGCGCAACATGTCTTGTTAAAGTCTTTTTTACAATATAGACCTTTTTCACAAAGGACATTTTAACTTGTCAAAAACAGAACAAGCACAAGTGGAACTGATATCGTTAATGATGTTCCATTCAAGAGTCCCAGTAAGCCAATGACAGTGTCCAAGTGTGACCAGAACCTGGAATAGATGGAATGCAGCCATTATTAACGTTATTAATTACACTTGTGACATATCTAAATTCCTATACTGTTTAATAGAAAAACAACAACATACAATATAATACAATAGGCCTTTTTCATGGAACAACAAAATAATAAAATGAATAATGGCTGAATTCCTTTTAGCTGCTTCAGTGTCAGGGCCCTGGTGTTGTTCGTGTTTGGTCACTGTCATGCCCTGCTGGGATACTTGAATATAACAGAACCGTTGTTAATATTATTGGTAGCACCAGAACTTTTTCTACTGGGACAATCTGCCTATTATGACACAGCATAATATTATGCAATATAAACAGTATTCTGGTGTTTGGTGTGTTGAGCGAGAGATGGGGGAAGACTCTTTAGCCCCCAAAGCTATGTGAGACTGTATGCTGAGATTTTAACTGTCATACACTGACATCTAGTGGACTCAATGTTTTATTGCACTTTTCTTACTGTTCTTCAAAGATGGACTCTGTTCAACTCTGTTCCTGCAGAGAAAAAATCAGAAGTTTTCCAGTCCTCAAATTGCAACTGTGAAGTATTCAGATTATTTACTTAAGTACTAATACCACAATGTAAAAATAGTCTGTTACAAGTAATGGCCCTGCATAGAAACTGCTACTTGAAAACATAAATGTAATTACAGTATTAAAAGTAAAAGTACAAAATTTGGAACTACATTTTTATTATACCATTAGATTATTATTACTCATGCATTAATTTAAAAGCAAGATTTTACTGTCGTTTAAGGTGGAGCTAATTTTAACTATTTTGTATAGGACTGCAGCTAAATAATTATTTTTTATTTAATCTGCTGGTTATTTTCTCAATTATTTGGTTGATTGTTTGGGTTGTAAAACTCAGAAAATAGTGAGACGATTACCCAGAGACACTCAAAGTTATTGAAAATAAAGTCAAGTCAAGTCAAGAGTATCCCCTGTCCTTAGATGCTCAATTTGAGTGAGGGAAAAACTGCCCAAAAAAACCCTTTTAACAAGGAAAAAAAAAAACCCTCAGGAAGAGCCACAGAGGAGGGATCCCTCTTCTAGGTTGAATAGACTTGCAATAGATGCCACATGTACAGGACAGACCATCGAAAACACAGAATATACAGAGTACAATAACAACATTTCTAGTACATGCAGATTATGAAATAAATGCGAAAAACATGGATCCAGGTGGACGACTGAGGAGCTTGATGTGTCGCCAAGTGGCATCTGCACCATACGACCTCAGGACAGGCCATACAGAGGAGATTAACAAGGAGTCAGAATATACAGAAATTCTAATGACAGAAAAAAAAATAGATTTATGTGTATTATAAAACATAGGTTGGCGATGATCCATAGTGAGGCCCCAGGGGACATCTATCCAGATCCAACATCTGTAATTAAGATTGCTAAAATCAGTTTCTCTCAAACTCAAAAATCTTAATTTGTAATGTAACTAGTAACTTAATCTGTAAAATAATTATAGTGGAGTAAAAAGTACAATACATCCCTCTGAAGTATTACAGTAGTGCAACAGTGTAGTGGAGTAGAAAGACTCAAAAGTACCTCAAATTTGTACTTAAGTACAGTACTTAATGTACTCATTCACAACTGATTATTTGTATTATTAATTATGTGCTCATTTATTCACTTTGAACGATCACCTGACAACAATCCTCTGATTCACCGTCTTGTGCTTTCTCTTGTTGTTCGCCAATCTTACTGGCTCTGCCAACCTTTCATTGTTTATACAGTAGCCCAGTTAAAAGTAGCCTATAATTAAATCTAATAAAATATCATATAATTGTTTCTCCTTGAGATTCAGCTGTTTTAAATCCAAAAAGAAACAAAAAGAATTTAGTGACTGCACGTAGATGAGTAATCTGCACTATTGGCTGCCTGTCAGTTGCGGTCATGGGAGTAGAAATGTCTGGCAAAAAAAGTGCAGAGTATCAACTTCAAGTCTCAGTCTATAAGCCGCTTACACAACTTCATGCTTCTTTTTGAACTCCGCAAAATGAGACTTCTTGATTCTCTGGAAAGGAACCATGGTTGAGTAACAACTGACACACAGAGGACATTATTCAGGACATCATTACCAACTGTGCGGGCTTGTCTGAGTTAATATGCTACAGCAGGCTCAACTTTTTCCACTCATATCTTCACTGCCTTGGAAGTTTAGACCATGCCAAGTGTTTAGTGTTAATTTAAGAGTAAGCCATGCATCTGTTCTGTTATGCCTGCAGTGAACCGTACAAGTGCTGGAATTCCCTCAAGCCTCAGGGGAAGTGAAATCATCACTGATATATTTAAAAAAAAAAAAAAAACAGCACTGCTATTTTGCTCTTCTGAGTGGGAATTTTCCATTATGAAAGCCTGGAATCTCCAGCCTGGCACGTAAATGAACTATTTAGTTCTAACAAAAGATTACAGGTCTTTTAAGTCATGGTGAATAGGAACAGGTCTGAGCGGGCCCATCATAGTATCTGCATGTGTGTGTGTGTGTGTGTGTGTGTGTGTGTGTGTGTGGTGATAATGCAATACGACATCTCACTTAATTCCAACTCCTTTGCTGTGAGTCAGTGAGAACAGACAGTACGTCACACTTGTTGCTCAACAGTCATAACTTTTCTTTTGCCTTCAAACGTTAATGTAGCTGTTAAAACAATCACTGTCTTATGGCCGGATCCAAAATAAGGATTAGGTCCAAAGTCTATAAAACACTAAAAACAAGCTAAAACTGTAACCGGAAAAAAAAAAGTGAATGAAAAATAAACAGAGCTATCATTATAACATTATCACTGATTTATTCCAGGCTTCTTCTTTGGTCAATACCTGGTGCCTACATTACCCACAATGCAACAAGAGATTCGGACCATTGACATAAATGAAGCCAAAATATCTCGGACACATTTGGAGCCAGAGTCTGCGCTGTAGCGTCCGAGCAGCGTCGAGTTCCCGCTCATACACCCGCCCGTCCAATGTGGTGCAGGGTTCAGCTGTCAATCATGACGTTTCACCCTGTTTATATAGCATTAAATAACTAATTAAAACCAAACTGATCAGAAAAATTATCACTTGAACATACATTAGCGTGATAAGAACTAACTTAAATGACAGAAACCATCTCTGGGAAAAATTTATTTGAGGTGTACTTTGAGTTTTTAGTTTGGCCCATGTCCTACTTGATATCACTGAGGGGGAGGAGTTTATGACCTATACTGCAGCCAGCCACCAGGGGGGTTGCAGTATAGGTCGAGATGTTTTGGCTTCACTTTTGGGGAGCATGTGATTAGTAACACTTGTGCTTACCTATTTTATTTAGGTCTATTAGCAACCTTTTGCCAATTGACTTATTTTACGCCTGAATTTTCCCTCTGGGGGACCAATAATGGATTATCTTATCAAATTAATAGCCTAGATAAATACTCTGACAGTATGGTGAATTAATGTCTTGGAAACAGGCGTTTGGGAAAATTTAATATAATATGCATAATTGAACATAACTGAATAAATATAATTAGCAAAATTCAAATAAAACATTTTAAAGACCTGAATCTGATCAGATTTAGCTGAGGAAGAAGTTACGTAGGTGGACTTAGATGTATGACTAAATACAGTAAAGAAAATGAGCACAAACTACTTGACTACTTAAATATGAAACAAAGAAACCAAATATGACTATAAACCTACCAACCCAAGGGAAATCCCTGAACTGAACTCCCCTCAGGCTAAATACTGTTAAGATTCAGGAAACAGCCACTGCTTTACATTGTGATGTCACTGTTGCGCATTATAACTTAGCTATGCTTGATCGAGAGCTCACACAAGCACTGGGAGGCAGACGGCAGCTGTGCGATTCCAGTTTCGGTGGGATGAAGAGTTTCTAAGAGGAGAAAACGAATTACTGACCGACAAACATCAGCGGATATCTCTGGAGGTTTGTCGCTTCAGGCTCCACCGACGACAAGAAGAGAGAAAGAAAACCAGAGACAATAGATCAGCCCAGCTGGTAAATATTATATTATGCTAATGACTGTATCCTTGTTTAGGTACTGGTTGGAGAATGTCAAGGTAAGATCGAGGCTTATTCTCGCTGTGGGGTCTCGTGTTTGGTCGCTTCCGAAGCCATGTGCTCTGCCGACAAGGAGCTGCTGCCTTCATGTTGCTTTCTGTAAGCGTGGATTTCGGAGTTTTGTGAGTTTGTCGATGGTAAAGTAATTACGGTAACTCTTGTAACGACTGTGGGGTTTGTTTGTTTTTTAGCGGCTGCTATTTTGGGGAGAAGTAAGAATAATTGAGTCCTAGATGTGTGAGAAGACAGAAAGGAGTCGTGCGCATCAGTTTGACGCGCAGATATTGAATATTTTTCCTCTTCCCGGAAACTAAACAAGTCTGGCATCAAAATTAAAACATTTACTGTCAAATAAGGACAACCATTAAAGTACGAGATTTTCAACAGCATGTAAATGCACCAATAGCTCGTTTCTTGGGTATTTCCTGTTCATTGATGTGGTCTGGAAACTGTAGCTTCCTTGCAGATAGATTTACTCCAGACCATACACAAGTCCTTTCTGTTTCACCCTCTTATCAGCTCCTTTGTGTGCACATGTACATGTGGTAGAGATGTTAAAAATTGTCCAAATTCACTCCTATTAATCTTTAAACTCTTTCTTTTGCAGCCAGATGGCCTTTGCCGTGGGAGCCGTGGTTTCAGCTGTCCTTAAGTTGTACTTTATTGGAACGGCGCTGAGTGTCCTTGCAGCCCTCTACGGAATGGTGGACTCCTTCGGTGGTCTGATGTACGTCCAGGACCATCAATACGTGTTGGAGCTGGAGCACCAAATTAAGACGCAGAGGCAGGCCTCTTCAAGGACTAAACACATCGGCTCATAAGGGAAACATCCTGGGCCACAATTTAGAAAAAATAAAAGGCAGCTGGACGGAGGCGTTGAATACAATGAATCAACAGACAGTGAGACTTAATAATTTGCACCGTTTCCCTTTCCAAATAGCTCCAAACAAGAGTGGTTTGTTGAGTTTTGGGTGCATAATCACACAGCATGTCTCTGTTTGCTCCACTCTGTACTGTCTGCTGTAGCAGCAAGTCTGTGTTAAGCAACTACAAACCTGACTGGAGATGTAACTGCACTAGTGAACAATGATTTGCACTAAAAAAAAAAAAAAAGGAATGTTTTCTCTTTTGTCAGGTCAACATGTGTGTGTATATATGTATATATATATTTTTCCTTTTCAATAAACAAATGACGTGTTGTGTCACGTATCAAATGCTGTGAAAATTTAAACCATTTCAGCAATGATTAAGGCACTATTATCACAAGCCCACTATTATTATCTTTGGATCAGTTACTGAGTGATTCAATCTCATTTCTCTCATCAGACCCAAATATTTTTCTCAAGACAAAACCAGAGCAAAGGTGGAAGTGAATACTGCGCTTTCGGCGCATTTATCAGGTAGAGGTGTATGAGGCACATGTACAAACAAACCTTTGACAAAATCTTCAACGGCAGCTATGAATCATTAATGATGCTGACTGACTGAGCATGTGTCTGCCATTAGTCATGATACAAGATGTAAACTCCTTGTTATAAGTGGAACATGATGTGTCATAGTATCTGAATGTAACCTTACTGGTCCTGAATTACCTTTGAATGGTGAAGCAATCACTTAACATATAAAAGAGGAAGAAACTACACAGTGACGAAGACTATTTTTGACTGAACACTTTAAATCAGCAAAGCGATTTGTAATTTCCCCCTCTATCATCAAGTGGCCACATACATGACCCAAATAAAGACCAACTTTGCTTCATATCTGCTCGCCAACATGTTTTCCAAACTAAATGAGAAAAAGTTGCTTTGTGTCAGTGCCTTTCATGGCGGTCCCTCTGCTTGGGCAGTATTGGTCTGTGGCATGGGACACGCCTGAGCCCAGGAGCACTGGAACAACAGTAGCCAGTCCTTTAGAGATCTGCTCGCCTCACAGACCCCTCACCAACTGGTCTGGATACCTAGCTTCAGCGCCCCTAGTGGTAGTAACCAGAGATCCATCTTGGTGACCATGGTCATTGGACAGACCACTAAATTGGCTACAACCCCTGATGCCATCATAGGCCCTTTTAAAGGGCAATATATAAGGGTTTTGGTGTTATAGGCTTGTTGTGGAGTTTTTATCCCCTTAAATAGAAAAAGAAATCAGCCCATGGACATCTTTCTTTGTCCTCTGTTTCTGGCCTTCTGTGTGCCCCAAAGGCAAGGGTGCAGGGCTGCTCCTGGCCAAATTGGGGCCCTAAGCAAAATTTTGTTATGAAAAATACAAGATACAAGCTAGGTGCTGGAAAGAAGTGAAAATGGACAAAAAGAGTCCACACACTAGATACTGCTCCCAAAGCCCTTCCTCAGACATCATCTGTCTGTACCTGAGGAGCTGCTGGTTGACGGCCCTGGTGGTGTAGTGGATGCTGCCTCGGTGTCTACTGATGCCTCTGTGCCTCCCTTTTTGAAATATTTCAGCATTGACCCTGTTAATTCAAGAAATACAGACAAGAAATCCATCATACAAGCAGACTTAAGATAAGTTTTGGTCTTAATGGTACACTACAGAATGAAAATAATGAAAATACTAGCCTCAAAATGATTAAAATGTAATTAATGCAAATACCACTACTACTACTACTACTACTACTAATAATAATAATAATAGAAAATACTACTATTATTTTATTTATTTATTTTATTTTATTTCTAAGGGACCATGTACAATATTAAACATAAATGTTACCATTTGATGCATTGTATCAGAGTTAGCCTGAGGCTAATTTTCATCTGCAGTCCACTATCTATAATTGTTATTGTTATTATTATTATTATTATATGTACAATCCAAAGAAAACATGCTCATTTGCTGGATTTACGTGCTACTGAAGTGGAGATTTCTGACTTAGTGTGAGGAAAAACCTCATTTTGAAAAAACAGCCTTTAAAGATTCGTGTTGTCATTGAAATCTACAGACGCAAATAGACAAAGTGTAGTAAAATAAACATCTAAATGTGAAAAAATGATGTTTTTGCCTGGGGGGGGGGGGGGGGTTCGCCTTAAATTCCCCAACAGATGGCGACATCAGGCTATAGCTCTATGAAAATAGTTGCCTAAATCCTATATTGATTAAGGCTATAATCTTTAACCAATATATGTCCGCCAACCGGTCAATTCATCACTCCTGTTCATCAGATGTGAATGCAGAGTGCAGATAAAGGCGCTAACAGGACATTTAATGAATATTAATGTCTGCCGCTGGAAATAACTGAATCTCCAGTAGCCTATATACAGAGACTGGACTTCTCTCATGTCGTGAATTGCAGCTGAAGTGTATAATGTGGCCAAAGTTTTACATTTTTACTTAAGCAACATACCCACCTTCGAGTGAAGCTCGAGCTTCTTCATGTTGGTTTTTTTCCTCTTACTTGCGCCGGATTCAAACTGTCTTTTCGTCGCCATCTCTTCACCTGCACTGGTGCCCGGCTCTGAGCAGTGATTGGTCAGATGTTGACTGTCAATCATTGCAGCGATGCGTGCGGTAGATGACAGACCTCCTTTCTCTCCTCTCAAACTCAACTGACTTGACTTGGCGCGTGGGGGCCTCGTGAACTGCTCGCGCCGGGGACACTGCGGCGCGCATGATTGCGCCGCATTTGCGCATAAAATGAGGCCCCCAGCGCAACATGAGGCCCTACGCACAGCGCGTGTTCTGCGTTTAGGGAGGGGCGGCCCTGCAAGGGTACTTTGAAGCTTTTTCACGGTTACAGTCGCTAAGATTGGCACGTCTTGGCACACCCACAAAGCAATAGAGACTACGTCATCTGTGGTGAGTCATGAAAAATGCCATTGTTTTATGTTTTTTGACATAATGCACCAGATCTCACAAAGCAGCACTTTTCTACTTAGCAGATTTGGCCTCTTCTCATTTTTATGGCGGTTTCCCTTCCTCTAACCAGCATGTAACCAATACAGGCTATAATTACTATAATTAACTCTTATTGGATCTATTGGATGTATTATTTCAGAAATCAAATATCTGGATGTGATTAAAATGCATATCCTAAAAAATTTTTTTTGGACTGAGTTAATGTCTCATAGGCCTACACCAACTATAGTATTGTATTGTGGCACGCATCATAACGAACTAAAATAAAAACTTAAATTTTCAGATCAGCCCGCAGCAAAAACAGCTTCATGGCACAGCTCATATCTCTGTCTGTTGCGTCCTCCGATGTTCTTGGTAAGCAGAATTAAGTGGCTTCAAGCACACATGTAGCATACTTGTTCGTTTCACTCTCAGGCATTGATTTGTAAGATATTACAACTGCACTGCAGGTAGAGTAACCATCATTTTGTCGTGCGTAAAAGCGCAAGAGGCACTTGGGCACCTGCCGTTCCCTCAGCTGGAAGCAATACGGGTGAATACATGACGTTCTCTTGCGTTCAGCTGTGGCCACTACAAGTAAACGTGATATAAACCCATTCTGTTATGCTACATTCACGCCTCTTTCCCTTTTCAGAACTCGCAAGAAGTTTTCATTCATGCCATTACGCATTTTCTCCGTCTTTCGTAATTCCAATATTGACAACATTTAACGCATCACAAATTAACCTCTCAGTCCCACACTTTTCTTACTTGCCTTGGTTGCACATGGCCACAAGGTGCGTTTCCATCAAATACACTTGAAATGTAAATCCCCCGATCAGCTCAGGTAACCGCGATGCGGGCAGAAACACCTGCTGGCTGAGGACGCACCACTTCACACGGCACTTTTTATGTTAATGACCCATCCAAGCACGTCCCACCCCCACTTGCCTTTACAGCGCAACACTAATAGGGTAATAGAGTCAGTATTGGCAGCTTTCAGTCACGTTTTATTGAGGTCCGCTTATTTTTTCTCATCGAATATGATCTGGAGGCTTGTGGTCCTGGGTGGGGTGTACGTCCTCCTCCTGGGTGCCGAAGGCAGAGGGCGCGGGGGGAGGACGGTTACTTTCCACCGGACTCAGCAGGATGAGAGCCAGGGCCAAGCGCGCACACGCCCCAGGAGAGACATCAGCGGCAGCCACAGGCCTTCTCACGGTCCCCCCTTCACCTCCTGTCGGATCCCCCTCACTCCCGCCGAGCAAAAGGTTCTGGATGACAACACACACGAGGTGAGGTGTGTTTGAGTTATGTGTTCTGAAGCTCGGACGCGTTTGGTGAACAGGGCAGCAGCAATGTCCATCAAATAAGTCATAAAGTCTTTACAATATTGCAATCAACACAAAAACTTCTTACTACGACAGAAAGTTACATTACTTTGTTTTATCGGCTTTTTTTTGCACTGTTTCACAATATTCAAAGTAATATTTTGTACAATAAACAAGTGACATTGTAATAGAAACACGTCGAATTATGACACCAAAAAAGAATGATACTAAATGACATTTGTGAACAGTGATGCTCTAGTTATTAGTCATTGAACCAATTGAGCCATTTATCCGCCCATTGGTCTCATTTGGCAATTTGACCATCCAGTGGATATTGCGAATAAATTCAGTTCTTTTTAACTTTAGAAGTGATGCTGTGTGTGAGTATCTCTTCTCTTTCACCTAGACAGGTTTTAACGGCGATGATGGCTCTTATGTGATTCTCACATGGGTGGGCGATGGTACAGGAGTGAGTATCTTAGTATTTTTTCAGTACCAAAACTGTTTATTTTGCCTACTTTTAATTAAAAGGTTGGCCTGAAATAAATAATTTTTAAACAATATAAAAGTATGTCACACTCATATTGAAATGTTAACTTACTAAATCTTGGACTAAATATGGACCCTAAACTTTTAACCACATTTCCTAGGTTGTCTTGGTGCTGTCAACATTTAGTGCTCCTATAGATTCTTTCCTAGAAGGAGGCTCCTCGCGACTTTATCGAAGGTGAGTCGGTTTATCTGATATACTGCAGTAAAAACATGAGCAGCACGTCCAACCCACCCAACAAAACTCTCTCTCTCATCAGTACGGATTATGGAAAATCCTTCCATGACATTTCCCATCGGATCAACAACACTTTCATACGGGAGGAGTTTGGAGTCAGTGTTGGACCAGGGAGCTCTGTAAGTCACCTGCAGGGAAGTTAAGAGTTTCAGTTGGGGAACTGCGTTGCATGTTGTCATGCGGGGAGGAGTATGTGTGTGTGTGTGTGTGTGATGTTGCCTCATGAAAGTGTGAAGACATCTCACAAGAGCCACATCTTCACTGTCATACCACTTTGGCTCTTGTCATCACAGACTTGTGGCTGACATGTTCAAAAATGCAACCACACGAATGCATTGACGCGTTGACATGTTGGTGCCATCGGCATCATGGATACATTATTCTTACTTGCTGATGAACTTATGATAATTGTGAACTGGCGGAGGATTTGTTTAGGATGAGAGCAGTGTTAGGAAATGTAAAAAGCATTTTAAACAGCATTTTTCTTTCCCTGATGAAAATATGCAGCTGGTAACAATGTGATTTTTACATTTTCTTCTTAAATTATGCTTTTTATTTCCATGTCTGCTTTTAATCACTTTTAACTGACAGGTGATATTGACAGCAGACATTCCGGTGGTGGACCACCGAGGCGGGGTCGTCTTCACCTCCACGGATGCCGGCGCGACCTTCAAGTTCATCCAACTGCCCTTCCACCTGGCTCAGCCAATCACGTACCACTTCCTCAACCCCGACTACCTCGTTGCCCTCAGCATCGATGTGAGTCTCACGGCTGGATGCTTTTCTCCCGGCCCTTTAAAATGTCGTTCCTCTTAATTTAGATTTTTGATTCCCAAGTTCTCGGTGGTCTCCCTTGCTGTGTGTAACATCCTGGGCTAAAACACATGTAGCACTATGAGCACACACACACATCAAGCACACACCTTAAAGTAAAGGTAAACATTCCTCTGTTCCTTCCTGACTTGCAGGGCGGCCTGTGGCTCTCTCTGGACTTTGGTGCCAAGTGGACAAAAGTTCATGATGGAGTGCATTCTTTCTCATGGTGAGGATAAACGGGAAACAAAACCACACACCAAACCCCAGCGTGGCTAAAACAAAAGCACATGTTGGATGAATGGTGTATTTTTTAACGCTTTAGGCTAGGAATGTTGACGAATTAGCAAAAACATCAGGAAACAATATTATAATTTTGCTTGAATAATTCACAAGTTGATTTAAAGCTGAGATGAAATGAAAAAAAAGGCTTTTAAACCCTTTTAGATCACATCCCTGGTCCCTATTTAATGATATACGCAAAAAAATCTACTTCTTTATATTGTTTTATCAAGAAAAAAACAAAATATGAAGAGTGCTTATGTAGGTTCGAACCAACCAATGTCAACCAAAAAATTGTGACATCCACCCATCAATCAATAATTCAGCAGCATAGAGCTATGATTCAGTTAGCTAGCTGTTTGAATGTTTGTTTGACATGTCGACTTTTCAACGTTCAAATCGAACTTTATTTCCCGCGTGCCTGTCCTGTCTCACTCGGAAAAACATCACAACACGGTGTTGTATCGTGTTCCTGACATGCCCTTTCATCTGGACTTTAAATTCATTGATGACATGAAGGAAAGTAATCTTTAAACAAAGGTTCATGAAAATTCTTGTGACATATTTGGTTTTTGTGACACGTTTGTAACTTCCTCTTTCCATCAGGGGGGGTGGCATCAATTTGTTCTTCAGCTACAGTCAAGTAGACACGGGTAAGGAAATACACTTATTATGGTCTTAACAAACGACCATAAAAAAGACAGACTGTAACACGCTGTCTGTAATATTGCTCTGTGGTCTGGTTTAATGTTTTGTTTTGTTATGCATGTAAAAAAGTAAAAAGCAAAAAACAAAACAAGAAATCTGACATTAAACTGCAGTCAAATTTAATCTAATCTTAAAAAAAATAAAGTCAAGTAGCCAGATCTTTGTTTTTGGAAATGTTCTTATCACGCCACTGTACAAGCTCATTAACTTGTGTAATGACTCATTCATGTCTTCATAGTTGAGGCAGATGAAAGGGGGGATTTGGTGCTGAAGAGGACAAAAGATCTGGGGAAGACCTTCACCACGATCCACGAGGACATCTACAGTTTTGGCTACATAGGAGCGTTTCTCTTCTTTTCGGTGATGGAAGATTCGGTAAGAAGTATTACCACGACGCCCCCTGCCCCCCTTCACACACATATTACTCTTTAAGTAGTCAAGTGTTAACAAAGCGATACATCCTTTTGCTCGCAGAGATCCCCTCGTGTCATGTATTTCTCGTCAGACCAAGGAGACACCTTCAGTCGAGCACTGCTGCCTTCTGCCTCCACTGAGCAGGTGAGGAACAGAGAGACGAAACAGACCAATGAAAAGGAGAACTTCTTGTTTATTCCAAATTTCGTCTCATTTTTACCGTTTTGTCCATCATTACTGTTGGCTTTTATCACAAAAATAAGACCCAAGTTGCAAGATTTTAATTTAAAATGAGTGATACTGTCGAATTCTCTTTGTGTTGTTTAATCATTCTTCTTCATTCTTCTTTGATCAGATAGTTCCTGATTTTTGTCAAATTTTTTTTTTGTGCCAGTTTTAGACTATTATTCTTGCTGCACTGCTGCTTATTACTAAAAAGCAGTTATTATTTAAGAACTTCAGCTTTTTTGTAATTTTTCCTTAAAGTAGATTCCAGGCACCAATAATGCAAACGATGCCCTGCCCTTTAGGAAACGTTATTATAAACATATTTGTCACATTCTTCTCAAACACTTTGAGTCAGCTGGTAAAGTTTTAACCTCTTCTGTCAAGTACTTCAGTTACGCACACACACGCTTTTGGTGGTTGGACGTTATAGAGGTCGGTTTGCCTCAATCAAAAACACCAATGGTGACTTTTTCAACACCAACTCAACACACATCTGTTCTGGTGAAACCCCCCCCACCCCCCCCACCCCCACCCCCACACACTCCCATCCACACACTTTCACACCATATCTTGTTGACAGCACAAACACACACACTCTCTCTCACGGCGATTAGATAAGGTTTATGGCAAAGATTAAATTAGTCATCACAATGTTGTTGTTTTTTTTAATAATTTGCCCACATCTACCCTCTCTCTCTTAATGTGTGTGTGTGTGTGTGTGTGTGTGTGTGTTTGCAGTTCTACTCCATCCTGGATGGAGATGAAGATATGCTCTTCATGCATGTGGACAACCCAGGAGGTAACGAAAACACACCTGTAAAACAAAACAAAACAAAACTACCTTATGACCATGCTTGACACATATTCGTAAATGTGCCCGTGTTGTGAGGACAACGTGACAGGATTTATAGCTTTCTCAGCCCCTTTTATTGTAATGGAAAAGCTGAACGGTAAAGGCCAGACTGGTTTCACAAGTTCTTGCCGTTGCTGACAAATCATTCCATCACACTGAGTGTGTGTTTGTGCATGCACGTCCAGCTGCTCAGCCGTTGTT
>JBBPCS010054558.1:0-18396 GCA_037974645.1 Hollardia meadi
TGAATGCTGACATGTGGAGGAGAGGAGAGGAGAGGAGAGGAGAGGAGAGGAGAGGAGAGTAGAGGAGAAAGAAGACAAGAGGGAACTAAACGGAGTCTCATTGTTCATTTAGTGCAGCTTAAATTTAGCAGCCAAGTGGTTAGCTGGCATCACATCACACAATTACTGAGAACAATTTTGTCAATAAAGAAATTAGTGTGTAAAAGCTGGTGTGACTCGGCAGGTAGAAGTGCACCTGCCTCTCTGCTGTCATTTTTACTAGCAGGTCGTACCGGCTGAACAAGATTTTCTTGGTTTCACAAGAATATTCACCCAAATCATAAAGAAATACAATAAGTAGAACACTTTGGTAACATCTTCATGAGTCATAACAGCAGAAAGTTCTAATAGACTAATCAATGCAATTTATTCAAAGGGTTGGAGTTAAAAATTAGGGGCGTCACGATTTCAATTCTAAATCAATATGTCAAAAATGAGCATTTGATTTCATTTTTCAAAATCTAAAGCATGATCTGTGATCCTCCCAGTTGTTGTTTTTTCTCTCCACCCTCACCTACTCGCGCACATGTCCGAAGAAAAAAACACACACACACACACACACACACACTGAAAAAAGCTGTTGTTGTGAAGTACCCTTGTTTTTCAAGATTTTGAAAATGTAAATGACAGTTGTCAGGGCATGAAACCAATCATCAATCAATCACAAATCCAGACTCAATTGTTTAACAATGGAATAGTCTGAAAAAAGGTTTACTCGAAAATTCAATTGAATCGTGATTAAAATCCAAAGTCAAATTGAATCATGGATTTGGAATATCATGACACCCCTATTAAAAATGAATGAATGCATCTTCCTTAGGTGGGTTTAACTGTTCTCACCTTGAGAGGTCGGGGTCTGTCAGGCTCTTTCCAGCGCAGGTAGATCTGCCCGGCGATGGACAGACCCATGAAGAACCAGTAGCTAAAGCTGTAGTAGTTGATGAGCAGGAAGACGTCCTCCACTGTCAGGTAGATCAGTGACATGACACACTGGACATTGGACGAAAACGGTGAACAAAAAACTGTTAATAATTGTTACTGAATTCCCGGCAATATGAAGATTCCATTATCTTCACCTCCTAAAGAGGTGATCCGAGGTGAAAAGTGGATTAAATAAACAAGTTTCTTATTTATTATTGTGTGCCAGATACTTTTAGTTTCTCTTAAATTATATCCTTGTTTTCTTAACAATGGAAAATAAGTTTAACATAAAATAAAAACTAGAATTACCGCCTCACAGTTGCATGACTCCGCGCACCAATCAAATTGCAATTTCCATCCATGTCTGTCCAGACGCATAATATATGTAGTGACTGATAGAGATCACCTGAAGTTCAATATCAGCAAAACCAAAGAGCTTGTGGTGAACTACAGTGCTTCAAATATGGATGTTGCTGCAAAGAAGCTACAAATTTTAAAACATGGATTCTTCACACACGGAATTCAGTCTGTTCTTAAATCATGGTGTTGCATAATCGCCGGAAAAGTGTTTTTGCAGAATATTATGATGTCACAGTGAAGTTGACCTTTTGACATTTTAGATATAAAATGTGATGAATTCATCTTCACTATCCTGTTAGACATTTGTTTGAAATTTTGTCATAATTAGCGTATGAATTCTTGAGTTATGACTAAAAAATTGTTCAATAGGTCACAGTGACCTCGACCTTTGACCACAAAAATCTAATCAGTTCATCCTTGGGCCCCAAGTTGTCATTTGTGCCAAATTTGCAAAACAGAACCTGAAAACATAATGTCTCAGCGGCACAGAGGCATAAATGGTTGAAGTTTCCAACTTGAAATCAGCTAATACAATGAAGAAGGCTCCACCTTTCCAACTACCATTAGGTAAAAGTTTCCCGTCCTCTCTCCACTATAATTTACATGTAAGGGATCAATTTTCGTACATTGAAGATGAGAGCAGGGATCGGAGTGTATCTCTGTATGTGGATCATGGACAGTGCGTCTGGAAGGTGACCCTCACGAGAGCCCACGAAGAACAACCTGGACACAGCATACATGAATTAAGACGGATCACGTGACCCCATGCAAACTGCGGCCTTTAATACTGGCCATTTAAAAATGAACCTCTGCAAAGCCAGAGTAAAGTAGTATGACAGAACAACCACCGTGGTGTGTGTGTGTGCGCGGTGCTTTGTGTCAGCGTGGTTCTACCTGGATGCAGCTATAATGGAGGCGTTGAGGCCTCCATAGCAGGACAGAGCCACAGCAATGGGGATGGTCCAGCTCATCACTCCAAGAGTGTGGTCTGCGAATGTCTGAAGTCAGAGACACAAGCTGGCTTAGTGCAGCTGCAGTTTCAGCTCATACACATGCATCTTGTTCTCCATCTCATCAGCTTTGTTTTTGTTTACAGTTAGTTTACTCACCACTGCCACTGCATCACTGGCCAGTATGGCACCGACATCCAGAACAGCATAGTAGGCCAAGTTGGTGAGGATGTAGATGATGGTGACAATGGGCATAGAGATGGCGATGGCCAGGGGCAGGTTCCTGAAACGACAGGACTTTATCAGGCCAATTCAAGGATTCTGGGTTGACTCTGCTCTTACTTTCTACTGAAAAAGGAAACATAAATGGACAAGTTACCTCTCTGGGTTTTTGATCTCTTCAGTAACAAAGTTGAGCGTATCCCAGCCGGAATAGGAGAAGAGGGCAGAGTAGAGCGCCAGCGCAATGTTGCCAGGATCTGTAGATGATCCCTGAAAGGATGAATCAAAGTTGGATGTGTAACCTAAGACAGAGGCAAAACAATTAAAGGAACAATCAGTTTAACTGTAATGCACCCATGTACAAAATGATCAGAACACTGTGTATTTGTGGCCAGTCACATCTGTTGTTGATCAGTCTTCAATGTCAATGGCTGCTAAGATTTCAAACCTTCAATAAAATCAGTCTAGTATGTACAGCAACTGCATTTCAGCCATGATAGTATATCAAAAAATGTTATGCAGGTATGCCACAAAAGGGATTATGACGACTGAATACAGTTCATGTCAGTAAATATTTCAATATATACTGATTCTGTATGAATGATACTGACACACAACACAACAACACAGCTGTGTGGAAAATTGTCTAAGGCAGGTTGGTACCATTAACATAAATAAAGATGGAAATAGTGATCAGGCGGTGGAGTCGCTGTATCACGTTCCCGCCGCATACACCTGCCCGACTCAATCGTGAGCAGGGCTCAGCTGTCAATCATGACGTTTCACCCCCTTTCTATGGCATCAAATAACTAATTAAAACCACACTGATCAGAAAAATGAACACTTGAACATACATCGGCGTGATAAGAAATACCTAAGGTGGTAGAGCGGTCGCCCAGTGATCGGAAGGTCGGTGGTTCGATCTCTGGCCCCTGCAGTCTACATGTCGAAGTGTCCTTGAGCAAGATACTGAACCCCAAATTGCTCCCGATGCTGTGCCATCGGTGTGTGAGTGCATGTGTGTGAATGGTTACCGCTTCTGATGAGCAAGGTAGTCACTGTCACCAGTATATGAATGGGTGTGAATGGGTGAATGCCTATTTGTAGTGTAAAGTGCTTTGAGTGGTCAAGCTGACTAGAGAGGCACTATATAAATACAGGACATTTACCATTTAAAATGATGGAAACCATCTTTGGGAAAAAGTGATTTGACATGTACTTTGAGCTTTTAGTTTGACCCATGTCCTATCTGATAACATTGATGGGCAGGATTTATGGCCTATACAGCAACCCGCCAGTAGGGGGCGATAGAGATTTTATGGCTTCACTTTTGTCGAGCTTACTAACCACGCCCTTCATTTTTCCTTTAACTGTGAGACCCGGGCAAAAGTTTCAGCCTCTGGCACTTTCAACAATTACAGCAGAGGAGCAAAGTGAAAAGGTGAGCCCTGTAGTGACACCACTCACCCTGACACAGCTTGACGATGCCAGTGATGATGATGACGATGAGGGCGGCCACCTTGGCATAGGTGAAAATGTCCTGCACACGGGTGCCCCACTTCACGTAGGCAGAATTGATGAATGTCAGTAAGCCTGGGGAGAGAGAGGGGTGTTTTTGGGAGATGTTCTTGGTCCTGTGTAAGCTAGAGACACATGAGAAAACTAAGGTGGGACAAAGAGTAGATCAGAAATACTTACATATACAGGCTGCAGCGATGAGCCTGGCTGCTGCATATGGTGGCTCACATGTTGGAAAGAGTGGCTGCACCAAGTAGTTTGCAAATGTAATGGCAATGACCGCCTGGCTGGTGGGCTCGATGATCAACAAAGATGTCCACAGACGAATGAAAGCAATGAAGCCACCAAATGACTCCAGGATGTATGCATAAGATGCCCCTGATTTGGTGATGGTGGTGCCCAGCTCGGCATAGCAGAGAGCCCCCACCACAGAGAAGAGGCCCCCAATGACCCAGATGACTAGCGACAGCCCATATGAGGCACTGTAGATCAGCACACCCTTGGGGGAGACGAAGATGCCGGAGCCGATCATGTTTCCTACGATCAAGCTGACTCCGTTGAGCAGCGAGATCTCCTTCTTGAGCTGTATGCTCTCTTTAGGCGGCTCCACAAGATGGGAAGAGTGGCCAGCGCTGCCGTTCAGCTTCTTGGATTCTTCACGGTCGGTCATAGTGCTGTCGTTTCAGGGCTGTGCCAGTGGGAGGGGAGGCACGGCTGTGGACACTACAGGCCTGTGTCCCTTTTCTGGCAAGCTCTGGAACAACCTGTCCAACAGATTCAGATGTGCCAAGTCATTTTTGGTAAAGTAAAGAGGAGCTCAATTTTAAACGGTAAGCCAGAAGAGTGTCTTATGATTGGTATTTAATGTCTAACGTATCAAACTCTGGAAAGGGGAAGGTCATGACTTGAGCACAGTGTAGCTGGGGAAACAGGTTTGGGATGATTAGACAACCATGCTGCGCTACAAAGGCAAACCGCAGTAACTGCACAAACAATGAAACTGAGACAAATGGCTTCAGTGACTGTCCATACAAACGTCTTTTAAGTGTTTACTCTGCGCTTGTATTACCTTAAACAAATATATAGGTGTTAGAAAGTGCTGTGACTACAACCTTAGTGTCTAATGTGATTTCTTACTACTTTATATCTGTATTTAATTTTTTTTTATTGTTTGCATGTTTAAAAAGTTTAAATAGACCAATCATACAAGCAAATTTCATGCAAATCTATTTTTTGAATTAGATGTATGCTCCCATAAAATATAATGAAATTCCTGTTTTAATAGAAATAAATATCAATCATATCTACATTAGTAAATTTCAAAATTGTTGCTATGTTTTCTGTTTAGATTATAAACTCAAGTTATATGAATTATGACTTTGATCCACACATTATGTGTACTGTAACTCCTGAGTTAAAGAGAGGGGAGGAGAGGGTTGTCAGTCTGTAAACTAATGTCAGTGTCCTCTCTTGTCTTGTCTAGCTAGCTAGCACTAGCACAGTGACATCCACATTAATATTACTATCTACTACAGGGAGTTAGTTTATCATAAAGGAGTTCCCAGGAAGATTGCCTTCTTTGTATTGTCCTGAAATTGTCTAGAATACAGGATTGACACTGAAGCGTCAGTCCTGTAGTTTACCCCAGCAGGACAATGCGTGCTGCCACACCACAAAAACTGCTCAGGAACAGCCCGAGGACCGTGACAAAGGTGTCCACCTGGCCTCAAAATACCCCAGATCCAAATCTGAGTGAGCTACATGAGAGGTGCTGATCCATGGCTGCCATTGCTGTTGCCATGAGGGAGTTTACTTTGTCTGAATGTTTGGGTGGGCTTTATGGGTCAAAGAACATCCACATGAATACCAGGACCCAGGGTTTTCCACTAGAACATTGTACTGTAGCCATGATCAATGTCATTCATTTCATCTGTCAGTGGTTTTAATGTTGTGGCTGATCGTTGTACATTGGACTGAATGAATCACAATGGGCTGGTGTCCTGTGTGTTGTGTCTGTGTGCATGTGAGGTGCATACTTCAATTAATCATTAGGCACGCGTTCCACATACGCAAACTCCTTGCCACACTACCCGTTTTTCTGATGATAACAGACCAATCAATGACTCTAACAACTACAAGGCTGTTAACTTGAATCTCATCAGTCAAGAGACACTTTTAACACACACCAATCCAAAAAAAGCAGTGTTGTCCGGCAATGTGGTTAATCAAGTCAAAGCAGGGATCCTGCTTCTTCCAAGGTATGAGCTAAAGTTGTTGGTCTCTGGTGTAAGCCCATGTGTGTGTGAGAGCCTGTGAAATGTATAAAGCATTATGCAACTCTGTTGGCAATCCTGAAGAGGACATGACATGTGATGTACAGTACAGCAAACCTTGTGACACTTCCTCCAGTGTTATAGCTAGAAGTACATGGAAGGCAGCATCGACATTCAATGCAATAATCACTTTTATGACTCTTGTGCAATAATGTGACATTTCACTTTCATGTGTTAGTTGGATCATAGAAATACTCTAACAAGGAAAAGAAGATCAGCCAGTCTTGTTCACCGCCACTACCTGGAGGCTGCAAAGCTCTAAGACACTTTTCATGTAACTGTGACGTCTCTGGTTTGAATTTGGCCCAGTATGTGTCACTCTTGTCCCGCTCTCTCTTAGTTTTTCTACATTTTCAAACAAAGACTTACAGTAACAGGAAGCTGAGTAGAAGCAGTGCAGTGTAAATCACTTCCTAATGTTGAGGAAAGGTCAGCATTGTGGAGGACAGTGGTATCCATGGACTGCTTTGTCAGATGGCCACTCACACAGAGAGAGAGGTGCAGTGTCTTCTCGCCACATAATTTTGAAAAATAAAACCAAAATAATAACAATAACAAACTAATTTCTCACATTTGAAGAAAATCAATTGTCAATTATCGGATTTTGAAAATCAATTATTTGTTGAAGTCATTTATGAAGCAAAAATGCAAGAGATTCTCAATATATACAGAAATGATCAATTATTATCATCACTTGTCACAAAAAATACAAGACTGTGTGTATGTGTGTGTGTGCATGTGTTAGCATGTACAGTTGTGTCTGAGAATGGCAGCAAGTCATTTGAGTTGTTTACAAAGAACTGAGTAACGAGGTACAAAGAGCTCCTGTCCTGATAATGAAAACTATTCATCTACTATCTAATTTTTTTTAAGTTGGATCATCTACAAGAAAATTCCATTGACTAAATTCACATTTCAAGATTAGACTTCAAATGTTCAACTTTGTCAACATTTGCAAACCTCAAAAAGGCTGAGTTTATTATACAGGTTAGACAGGTTGGACTTTAATATCATTTATTTCGTCACTGATAAAACACTCACTAAACCTCCCTATTGGCACCTTACAGCATGCCCCTTTACAAATGCCTTAGACTAAAGTTTAGGGCGGAAGATTAAGCTAAAAAGGTGCACCATACTTTCCACAAATTAAGGGTGGATAACCTCTGCTGCTACCATAGCTCTGATTACCTAAACCTGTTTAAGAGGAGCTCATTTCAGTTTTAAGGCTAGGTCAGGTGGGATCAGTCTATTTACTGATATGCCATGTCTGTCACACATATAATAAACACGATCATAAAAAATAACCTTTAACGATACACAGCATCCCGTGTAAGCGTTTTCTTCCTTCCCTAACCGGCGTCAATTAACCCTGAATTACTAATCCCGACTTCCGCTACTAACTTTCAAAATAAACACAGTTATAGCCGTCACAAATTAAGCGGAAGATTTTTTTTCTCTCGCAAACAGTGTTTTACACATGTTGAGTCAACATTATTTGTGTAGACCAAACCCACACTGGGCTTTATGGTCGACGAGGCAAATGGAGAATTAAACGGGGGGTTTCAAAGAAGAAACCCAGTTCCACGGATAGCTGTCGTGGAGTGCCATAAACAATGACAAAAGATATATAGCTGGTGCTATTAAATAGCCACTGGCAAGTCTGATAACAGGCTTAATGAGCTCTTAATAACAACAGCTATATTTTGTACCAATTATAACATTAGAGCTTTACTAGCTAGCGTACACTAACGTTATTTGAACTGGTTAGGTTAAAATTAGCATGCCGGTATTCCTTGATTTGAGCCATTGTCTTTTGAATCCTACCAGGGCACGGAATATTCACCTCGCCTTTAATGAAATACCACTGCTCCTTTCCCAAAACACATCATTAGGAGTGATACATCGTTCATGATGCCTTTCATTTTGACTGTGAACCTCCTGACCTCCGGTAGTACTGCGGCTCTCTGCGGTTAACTTGCGATTCCACGCAGACCCGACTTCCCTTTTGTCCCGTTAATGTATCTAAATTCAGCAGGTATAGTGAGACCTGTCTCTACACAGAAACTGTCTCGCTTTAATAAGAACTGCTCTTCAGGTCGTGCTCCACTCTTACCTGTGCTGCTTTGTCTCCTGCCCGGCGGTTCTGACAGCCAGCCAACACTGGTCCGCTCACAAAAGCATCAGTCCCGTAAACAACAGGCTGCTGCTGCTGCACAAAGGAGACGTCATGTGACGCTGCTGTATGCACACTAACGTTATATTCAGACAGGTGACAGAGGGGGGAAAGTAGCCTACGTAACGAATGCAGAGGCTTCCATACAGGTGCAATTAATGCGCGTACAACGCATTAGTTTAGGCCCAGGTGGTTCTGAGGAAAATATTGTTGGGACACGGTGTTTCAATAGGAAGTGAGTGACATCTGCATTCTGACGTATGGGGAAAAACCATCAGTAAATGGCGTTCGAAATTGTGGTCGACAGCTCACATGAATTAGACCATGATCCTCGTTGCATTAATGCGACATGTCTTGAAAAACAGAAGAACTCTCCCTCGTGATTAATGTTAATGCGGACGTCATTTAACTGTGTCATCAAGAATTACACGGTTCATTATCTGTAAAAGCGCCATTTCCCATTCTCTGTGTTTGATTTTGTTTTCAAAGTCTTTAAGCCCTTTATCTCTAAGAAACTTATTTCATCTTATTTAATCTCACGCCTTATTATTTTTTAAAACCTATTTTTCTCACAACTGTAGGTTATATAATCAACGTGAACCCTGTTACCGACATTATCAATTACTGTTAAATTATTATACAAATCTGATATGTTCTGAGAGATAAAATCCCCCTTGTTACACTAAGTGTGTTTGTAAAGTGAGAACATTACACACCTTTATTCCACGAATGAATGAATGTGCCCATTTTCATTTGACACTCTCACCACGTTTGTTTGTTACAAGAAAAAGTTATGGAAACAAAATAGTAATACCCCAATTTCTTTGTGCGGGTTACATTTTTGTTCAATTTAACATATAAAATGAGTTGATTTTACATTTGTTCTTTCATTTATTCAATTATATTTGAATATCGTACAAGGGTACATACAGGGTTGACAACAGTAATTGTATTGGTTATTACTGCCTGTTTAAGTTACAGTTTATGGGTGTATGGAGTTAAAATGGGACATTCATAAACCTTTAATTCAACATGACTATTCAGAGTATTTTGGAGACATTTTAGTATCTATCAATACTAAGTCTAGGAAAGAGGATATTCAGAACCTTCTCACACCTGTGTAACTCAATATTTCACACCCACTTAGGCTGTCACCATCAGATTTTAATTACATGATTATCGTGGCCAAAATAATTCACGATGACATCAATCATGGGAGAAAATCAGTCAAATTGATATTTTACTTTGTTTTCTTTTAGTCTCCTCTACTACCCAACAGTAGTTTTTTTCTTCATGCCATGCATTCTAACAGGAGTAGGAATCATTCTTAAGATGTCATTGATCATGTATTAGATACAGTCTTCGCAGGCTGGCCAGAAATATATATTTATGTCTACCTGGTGCATGTACTTCACTTGGGCATAGCCACAATGATTCCTGGGTAGAGCTTGTTGTCATATGTCACATTTACCTATCAATAGAATAAGTAGAAAACCATGATATTTAGGGACGAAACCTGCAAAAACATGTCTATTATATAAATATTTTTGTAAGAAAGGTATATTTTTATGTCCTAACAAAAGCATATTTGTTAATGTTACCCTATGGTAACAGGGTTGACGGTTACAGAGTTGCCTAAAAATGTTGGTGTTAAATGTGATGAAGGTCATAAACTCCATGGTGTTTCATTCACAAGAGGCTTCATTGTTGTTACATATGTACATTTAAAATCATTCAAACAATTAACCTTTCAGCATGTGCTCCTGTGGTAACAGGGCTGACACAATGAGCTCATCCCCCTCTGTAAGACATTCCAGAACTCAATGGAAATGTATAAATTAAAAGGACACGCACTTTCACTACGGCAGAGGATTTCACTTCCCGGAAACTGGAATGCAATTTTTTTTAAACAGTCCATTATCTCTGAAGGGGTGTTTTAATTAAAAGTAACATCGTTCACGACAACCCGAATACCCAACTAAATTGTTGGGGTTTTTTTCAACATAATAGTAGGAAAATGATGCTGAGGGAGAGGGAGAGAGAGAGAGAGAGAGAGAGAGAGAGAGAGAGAGAGAGAGAGAGAGAGAGAGCAGTTTTTGTATAACCACCCACACAGAGGGATGTTAGATTTACAGTGCATAAACTACTTAAGACAAATGTTTGAAAGTGATATGATCAGATGAGTCATCCTCCACTGTAGACACTGTAAGACAAGAGGCAGGCTTGACAGCTTGACCCCTACAGTGAGGAGGAGTGGCTCTCCTATGCTGTGGGTTGTGTTTTGCTGGCATGGTTTGGGTCCACTTATCCCCTTAGAGGAAAGAGTCATTGCAAATGTTCCAAGCGATCACTTTTATCTTATGATGAAACATTTCTATCCGGATGGGAGCGGTTTCTTCCAGGATGACAATGGTCCATCCAAAGAGTCGGGGGTATTAAAATGATGTGAATCATGAGCTATTGTCTTAGCTGTCAACCCAACTGAGCACGTACAGAAGATGGACCAACGTGTTAGGCCATTATCAAAAGTGAGGGAATATCTTTTGGAAGAATGGTGTTCAATTAATCCAGAGACTTGTAGAACCAACGCCAAGGCTCACTGAAGCTGTTCTGGCGGCACGTGGTGGCCCAACACCATCCTTAAGACACTTGACATGTTGGTTTTTCCTTAATTAGTCATCCATCTGTATGGCTGCTATTGTATGACTACAGTACACCTAGCCTAAATAAGTGTAAGGATTGTTTTC
The DNA here is from genome assembly GCA_037974645.1 of Hollardia meadi. Taxonomy (NCBI): domain Eukaryota; kingdom Metazoa; phylum Chordata; class Actinopteri; order Tetraodontiformes; family Triacanthodidae; genus Hollardia; species Hollardia meadi. Next base: position 11,264 of record JBBPCS010054558.1, read on the forward strand.
AGAACAGTCCAGAGGTTTTCACACTGCATATTCTTAGCCCAGGGCTACTTCTGCTAGCTAGGCTAAAGTCAGGGTTAGCCCACTTTGGAATGTGCCAGTGTGAAAGCTTTATTAGCCTGCACGGGGATAAGAAAGTCTGACTTAGGGAGTTTTTGGTGATACTGTAGCAATAGACAAGAAAGTCATTATTTTCTGAGACATATTATTTGTTAGTGTAATAGATTATAAGTTATAAAGAAAACCTTGTCACTATTTTGGCATCGTAAAATACAAAAATACAGTATATGTTCACTATAAGCACTTGAGTTAACACTGAATCAGGATTATTTTTATAATCATATTGTTATTAGCATTTTTGCCATTTCCGTGATCAATTTCTCTGTGTTAAATGAAGATAAGCAGTCCCACGGGAACACTACTAAGCCTGACTGCTGCTGTGTGAAGAACAGAGATGTAATTAGAGCCATCCTGCTAGGAGCAGGAGGCGGAGGGGACGGGCCCTTGAACAGTATGTGCCATTATCATGTTAGTGAGGTGTAAGGTGAGACAGATTTACACACACACACACAAACCACAAGCGACAAACTGATTTTGCAGAGGTTCATGGAGTACAGAACAAGACCCACAGTAGTTTATTTAATGCATAAAGAACAGGGATGTGCACTGGAGGGTAGTCCCAGTTTCCCACCTTCGACCAATACCTGGCCAATAGAGAGGTAGTTGACGCCAATGAAGCATGGTCATTAAAGAGGAATTTTTTTAACAATATTACTTATATACAACCAATACAACAAATACCAAATGAACCATCTTTGGACCAGATAAACTGCAGCCACTGTCAGGACAGAGAGAAGGGTGCCACCTGCAGACACCGAAACACTACGGCAGTGAGCACTTTTTATCAACAATGACAAGACAGTACCATCTTTTATTAACGTACAATAGCTTCTCTGGTTTTGTGATCTCCCTCATGTTTGACAGAAATCCTCTGGGTCTGATTCCAGGCCTTCTTTATCACACTTTCATCACATCTGCCATGTCTGCACTGGTTGGCTGTGTAGATAAAAGTCATCGAAGAGAGTTTTAAAAAGGCTGTTGTTTAAAGCTTTTTCAGGTGATTAAGTCACCTTCTTCCTAGACACTACTGAGGATCATGATCTTGGAGGAAAAAAAAGAACTGTCGGCACATAGAATAGAACAAGCAGCATGTTTGTGAAGGGAACAACACATCGAAAACCTCCAGGGAGGAAACACACAGGCAAAGATAAGAAGGAGAGACGAGTGAACAGGAAAAGAGCAAGCCTTGAATGTGCTTACTTTGTACTGGTGCACACTCACATTTAGACAAACAGAGCCAATACTTTATTAAAACTCATTATACATCTACAAAAAGTCAAATATACACAAGTTGAGCAACATAAAATCTGATTTTAGAAAATATCACAGTATCTAAACACTCACTTTGTGGGTTCTGAAAGAAATGTTTAAACTTAGTTGAGATTAAAATAACTAATACATTTTACTCCATTTTGAAAGTGAAGACCTGATAATTCTTTTTTTCTATTCATATTTTTGACTGAAGAAAAAAGGGAAAAAATAGAGTCCTCCTGGAGTCTATTATGAAACATTCAGCTATTATTTTACATTGAATATATAGCCTACTGTGTATGAAACCTATAATGCACATTTTAACAATACAAAATAAAACTCACTGAGGTTCTCTAAATAAAAAAAAAATTAAAATATAAAGTGCTATGTTCAAAGACTCAGCCATAAAACACAGTACAAAATTACAAATAAAAAGCTTATCAAAGGTTCAGACAAAGCTTCAATAATAACATAGTTTTTTTCTATAGAGAAAATACAAAGGAAATCACAGCACAGTGACCTGCAGTCATTTAACTTCCCCGTGTTTTCCTGTCTGGAAATAAAGCTTAACTTTATTGCCAGCTCAAAATATTTCCCTTCTTTAACTAGACCCAGTCTAGGTATTCTGTAAATATAGGCTCCAGGCCTGTATTAGGAGTTCCTGAGTGGTGTCATTTCTTCTCAACTATCCCAGAGAAAAATAAAAAAATCAACCTGTGTTGACTGCAAAGTGGATAGGGCTCATTACAACACTTCCAGCAAAGTGTTAATTATATTTAGCTAATGTCCAGCCATATGCTTTACGCCTGTGAGTGCCATCTGTCACTCTAATTAAACAAAAATAGTTAATTGATTTCAACAAAATCTGGGAACACTTCTCCTCATGAGATGACAGATGAGCTCAGTTTGCACCCACCAGAATGATTGATCAAGCCCATTTCACTTGATAAGCTTGTGCTAACAGACTGCCGCATGGTAGAAGGGCTGACCTGCTCTTTCATTACCTCGACGGCAATACTGAATTACCACCACTTAAAGTTGCAGTTAGTGGTGCAACATTCTTCTCCATCTTGTCATTTACTTTGATAATAAGACGATTTTTACATAAAAAGCTTGATTGCTACAGCGTTGATTTTTCCACTGTATTATGTGCTGCAGAGGTGCCAATCTAACTCTTCTACTGGGCCTGCAGCATGTGTTGTCTGGTAGATCCAGTGCTGCTGCTGCCCAAACCAGAGCCACCAGCATGCTTCCGCATCCAGTCCAGCATGCAGAACCGCAGCATCAGTAGAAAGCCTGGGGGAACAGACCAGAACCAAGGTTCAATCATTCACTTGTTTTCACTTTTTCAGGATCACCAGGCCGAAGCCGACATGGACAGTGGAGACACATTTAAGGTAGGTGAAGGCAGGCCTCAAATATGTACATTTACTTTATGTGATTGCAGCAACAAGACGAACAATCTTCCAGCAGGAGTAACCAACTTTGAAACATTGAAAGTATTTTTTAAATTGAAAGTATTTTTTTAAATTAACATTATGAAATTGTAGGATATTGGCAATTGTTATGAAACAAATTAATCTGATCTGTAAAGTCTAAATAAAGAATCTACTCCACTGGCTTCATTTGCTGTCACAGGATGTTAGTATGTGCAGGGTTTTTCCTGTTTTTCTCAAGAAATTTTTGAGAACCCCCCCCCCCCAAAAGAGATTTTAGCCCCCCCCCCAAAGGAAAAATCACCAGTGCCAAGATGGTGAATGACAATTGAGAATAAAGATAGTAATTTAAATCCTCACTGAATGTGTTTAATAACACTTTATCAAACAACTGTGGAACAAGTTAGAAAAGAAACCTTTTTTGTAATAAATTTGTCACCTAGCCTATATCGCACAGCCATAACTGCACCCCCAAAGGCCCATCCTGAGTCAGGAAAAACTCTGTATGTGTATTCCAAAGTTTTAACAAACTCTATTACACACATGACCATTTCAACTACATTTTAGTTTTCTTTAGATAAAGGAAAATTTGACCTGGAATCCTGGTTGTAGTCCTCGGTGAGCTAATTAAGAAGCTCATCACTTCAGGTTTGGTTTTAGTTGTTTCATAGAACCAAGACTTAATGTGAGACTAAATGTTATCACAAAATTGATTATTGTCAGAATGTACCATCTGTGACCATCTATATGCCTTATACAGTACTATCTGCTATCAATACAGTATTTACTAGTGTGCACATATACAGTGCAGAGATGTTTTTGCTTTGTTTCAAAATTAGTTTTAGAATAGCCAGTTTTACTTTTAGAGATGTGATACTGCAGTTTCACTGTGATAAATGAGAGAGAAGTTAATGTCCAATCATTGTATCTGTGGAAATTATTTTGAATAAATGGTTCAACGTTTTAAAAAACATGTTTCTACAATTTCTTTCTACGTGAGAATTTCAATGCAACTCTATCAATCCATATCTGTTTGCTAAACTTGTCAGCTAAAGCTACAGCCCTACCAAGAAACAGTCTGTCACATAACCCCACATAAAACCACAACTTGTCATTTTTACTCTTTGGTTTCTGTCTGGATTAAACAAACTAAATATAATGTATTAACTGGTGAGCTTTAGAGGTGCTGGTAGATGGTTTTTGTTATCTTTGAACAGAGCGAGGCTAGTTGTTTCCTCCTGTTTCTAATCTTGCTGTACTTAGCTAGCTGGCTGCCTGCAGCTTTATATTTAGTGTACATTTTATCAATCTTCATACCTAACTCTCAGTAAGAAAGATATAAATGTATTTCCCAAATGTCTAACTATTTCTTTGCATATTTAATGTAATGTTTTGTGCTTATATCAGCTCATAATATAACATTACATTACATTACATTACATTACATTTAGCTGACGCTTTTATCCAAAGCGACTTCCAATAACATCTGCCAACTATAAAATTCTAATGGAACAAATAGGGCCATGCATACTGTAGATGAAGGCCTAAACTGAACATAGAACATTTTCCAACTGAACTACCAATGTGCGGCAAAAGTGGGGTTAATAAGTTTTTAGATCTGAATCAAAAACATGTGAGAGGAAACAGCTTTCCGATAGGCACCAGTAACAGAAGGCCTTGATTAACCATGGCCATTGTCTCATTCCCACACTGATACAATGGACCAGTGGCTCCAAATACACAGTCACCAATCGCTTAGTCAACAATGAAAATAGCACTCTCTACAGACCATATACAGTCTGGTGACACTGTACAATGCCTAAAAATGTCTAAGTCTATAATTGTGTTTAACTGGCGCAGTATTCTGCAAGCACAGACCTTGAAAAGAGTTGAGGATGCAGGAGAGGAAGAGAACAAATGTAGAGAGAGGTCCAAAGTCCAGGAAGGCCAGACCCCAAGTTGTCCCAAAGAGGCAGCTGAGGCCCCAGATGCTGAGAAAAGCCACCCGGTTCGGCCTCCATTCTTCCCTGGTTCGGATCTGCCTGTAGACCAGGAAGAGCATCACAAGGCCTGAGAACACCAGGACGACCAGGACTGTCAAATTGGTGAAGTAGTGGGCCAGCCAGGCCTTGTTGGTGTCCTTCATCCAGCACCTGGAAACACCAAATACCCTCAGAAAAGGAAAAGCAAACACTCCCAAAGAGGACAAGATGCCAAGTTTGCCGAATCTGACAGTACACAACTCCTCTGCTGAGGACTGGTGTAAAAACATGATCTTTGTGCTTCACTGCAATACGTTTCTCCCCAGTAAGTATATTGATCCAAATAAATTTGCTTACATCAGGTAAGGATTGGGTGTACTGCACTGCCGCACCTCTCTCACTCCATAAATGTCACCTAGTCTGGCCAGGATGAAAACAGGAACAGCAGGGAGAACTGGAAAACAATTTCAAAGGTCACGTGTTACATATAATCATTTTTACTAAATGTAGCATGAGGTAAGTTTCCATTTGAAAAAGTTAATTCACACACTCACTGAAGCCGACCACCGTCCATACAAAGGGCTTTGGGGAGGGGCTGAAAACCATGTAGACCAACCAGAAGGTGTGGAAAACTTCTATGCCCATCCAGGTGAAGGAGGTGAGCAAGAAGTAATGGAGGAAAGGCGCAAACCAGATGCACACACTCTCCCCTCCCATGTTGGCCAGGACCCCAGTAAAGAAGAAGAGCAGATTGAGGAAGGCAACAGAGACCACTAAACCCAAGTGGATCTGTATGGACTGCTCCTTAGGTCGCCTGTTACAGGGAGAATGGAACGGAAATCTAATTGGTAACATTTTACAATATGTTGCACAAAAATGTGAGTTATTAAGGAACGAGTGAGGAATGATCTAATAATAAATGAGTCGTTAATGAGTAGTTACTGAATAACTGATTCAAGGACTATATAGTAGCAGTGTTTCCCAAATTTGTCCCACCACAGTTTAATAATGAACTGGAAATATTATAAAACCTCTCATGACAACTTTTAAGATCTTTAATTCTGTGCTTTATGTTGTTGCTTCAGCAGAGCATCTCACACTCCGAGTCAGTCAACACCCCCCCCACACTATATAGTCCTTGAATCATAGTTATTCAGGAAAAAGTCATTAATGATTCATAAATAATTAGATCATTCCTCATTTATTCCTTAGTTCCTCACTTATTCCTTAGTAACTACTCACATTTTTGGATACAATACTTTATGCGTTACCAGTTACTTAGTTATTCAAAATTATTTATCAACCACATAAGTCCTCAAACAGTAGTGTTACCTCTTCCTGCAGAGAAAAATGATGAGAGCGACACAGCTGCTCACAGATACAGCACAGCCCAGAGATGTAATGGCGGTCAAAGCCAGGAGGTGGCACACCGGGCGAGACTCCAATTGCTGTCGCGGGACACAGAGCAATGAGCAGAGCAGGGCATTCAAACACCAAAATATCAAGAGTTTATATCTTTCTTTGTATTTCTGTGTCCTACATTATATTGCCTTCGCTCTTTCTTGTATGTTTATTCCTTGTTTAGAAAACAGATGTGTATATGCTGCATATCTCACCACTAGTATAGAGAAGTAAGTCAGATGGTTGCAGAGGCACTTGGTGTGATTTGCTCCTTGCTGATGTGTCTCACATCCATCCATCACCCAGTTGACCTGCAACCGATCTGCACAAAGAAAATGCTGATTTAAACATGCTTAATTATCATCTATGGGAGCTACAGTAAATATACAGGGAAATTCAGATATACGTTGTATGAATATTGTTTACAAGCTTGGATCTAAAGGGTGCCAACCTTTATTGGTGTCCCATGAAACACATTTCCTTGAATGAGTTTTCTGAAATAAAAAGGAGGGAGAGATGTGAGTGGTAATTATTACCCATTAAGATGCTGCACATTATATTTATTCATATTAACAAAGTTTTATGTATGTTTAAGTAGCTACTGCATCCTTTGATTCAGTAGTGAAGAAAGAACAGCTGCTGTAAATAGTTGCATTCATTACTTACATCGTACACGCAGAATCTGCTGCCTCTCACCACATCAAACCAGATAGTTCAAGTCACAATGTAGTAACAATAACAACAGAGATCAAGGCCAGTATTTATCAAGCCTCTCAGAATTACTCCTAGGAATCATGTTAAAAGTGTGACTCACCAAATTTACTCACCGCTCAGAGTAGGACCTACGAGATATTTATCAAGCTTCTCTTGCCTACTCTCAGCGATGAGTAGGAGTAAGTCTTATGAATTAATCTCAGCACATTTTTACGACATGAGAAGAGCAGTA
>JBBPCS010054587.1:0-18393 GCA_037974645.1 Hollardia meadi
CTCAATTTGGTATTTATCATGAGAGATTATAGAGTTTGGAATCTAGCGGTCAAAATGACCGTCATGGCCGTTCTAGTGGTTGGCAATTCTAGTGTTAAGCAGAGCCCCACCTCCCCCTTGTAGCGAGTGTAACCCGTAAATTCCACCAGAGCCGGCTTTATGACGTCGCGTTTGTACCGCGGTTTTGTTGCATCATGCACGCGGCTTCAGATTCCACCAGCAGCATTTCAGAAGGATCGAGGAGCAGTTGTTGACTAGTTGATTTTGTCGTTTTTGGTAATTTTTCTTTGATTTTTGTGCTTCTACCATGGTTAAGTAATCTATGTAGTTAGACCGGGTATGACGTAATGTTGAATTAATGAAGTGAAATACAATCTGTAGTCGACACGATGGTGTTTTATTTTGAAAATTGACCGGATTCACTATGCCATTCATGTGGGGACTTCCTGTCTGGCTCGATCTGCTCTGTGCAGCTTGACGCGCCTGCTCGCGCCTTCTGTCAAAAATAGACTTGCTGCATATTCTCCGTGGAGCAGAGCGCCGAGCCGCTTCTGTGACTCATCTGAAACGCGCCGCGGCGCTTCTGGTGGAATCAGAAGCATTGTCTAGAACGCGGCCGTAACGCGCCACAGCCGTGCCTGATGGGATTTTGCCTTAACATTGTCAACTTAGATGACAGGATGAAGCAGAACTATCCTTCTGGGCACGAGAAAAGAAAAAACAAACAAACTCCATGTCAGGTAAACTTGTTCTCTCCAAGTTTGATGTCAGCAAATAACAGTCGTGTTAAGTTGATGTGCTAGTGGGCAGTGCATCTCTCTCTAGTCTGACTGTCTTGCCAACCTACCTGGGCAGTGCAGTAAATCTCTGTCTGTGTCTTGCTTGCTTTCCAGCCTTTGCCAGACTTCATGCCTGACAAAAATTAGAGATAAATACAACTATTTATTACGTTTGATAAATGCCAATGGGAAACAGTGTTTATAAACTGCAGTTCTGAATAAAAAAGAGAGCCGTGTCATGCGTGAACATGTGTTCATATTCGCGAGCACAAGATGAAACTCATACTGTTCCCTTATACCTACAAATATATATTGATACGTCCTGTACAGGTACACTATTATTACTATATTATTATTATATAATATTATTATATTATTACTATATTAAAAAAGGTACGCTGTAAATTCTGTTTACTTACGCTGTAAATTGCGGGCTGTAATCTAAAGCGTTACCGAGGCAACTTATTAAATATTTTCAGCATTCAAAGGTATTCCAACTTCTCTTCTCTATACTGTCTGCTTTAGTTATCTTGGGCTGTGTAATTATCTTTGGTTGTAGCAATGGCAACCATTACCTCAGTTGATGGTGGCCCTACAGCTCAGTGAAGTCTGCCTAGATCTCAACCTTGTATCACAGGGGCTCCGCAGTCTGGAACACAGCTTGAAACCAAACCAAACGAAACAGCCTCTGAGACTGGTGGAGGCCAGTTTGACGACAGAGGATACAGTACGGAAGTGATTTACAGCGGCTCTGAATAAGACTAAGTTAGCATTATGACTCCGGGGATGACAGGACACGGCAGGTGGGCACAGAAAAGAGGAGAAACAGCAGAGGGGTGAGAGAAAGTTACAAATCACCAGCGAAAACAATGTGAAGAGATGGAATATTTTGACATCTTACTCTCAAACTGAGGATTTATTTTGACCAAACCAGAGGTTTAGTAAGGAAAAATAGGTGTAGGAATATGTCCTTTCTTGACATTTTGTGAGTTTAGTTATAAGACTAAACACTAAGAGAGGTTGTGAAACTTGTGCTATCGGACTATCACCTCTAGAGGTACAAAGTGGTATTATGAGACAGGAAGGGCTGGGGCTAGCTGGTTAGCATGCTAACTTCAGAAGATATCTCTACAACAAAATACATACAGTAGAAGTCTTTGACACAACATCAACACTTGTTTCTTCACATTCTGTTGATAATGTTAGTTCATATTTTGAACATTTTAATATTAAATTTGGCCATATCTTTGTGCATACAAATTGCACCTTTTGGAGCTTTAATCACTGGTCTGCAAGACACTTAACCATCAGGTAGGCCTACGACAAAGTTTACCTTGACCCTGAACTTTGTTTGCATTTTTATCAAAGAACAGCCCTTACACTCATTTTAAGATTGAAGAAACATCACAAACTGCAGCCGCATATTTTTCCAACCTGGTGAATATCTTGTTTACACCACCACAGCTGAACCCTGATAATAAATAACCCTTATAATGTCACCAGGGTTATTTTCTCAGATTGGAAGTTAGACTTTTACTTACATTTTTATGAGAAAGTATGCATTTTAAACTGCCTGATTGAGAAGAAGCACTATATACCTCATCCTTTGCTGCTTTAATTGTGACCAGTCTTTTTCATAATCTGCAAATCTGGCAAACTGAAGGATCTGGCCAAGACTGAGTGTAGAGCCAGGGTTACTGCAGGAGCTTGGTGACATCCAAGCAAACATCCTTCAAGATCGATTTCTGAGTCACAGGCAGGAGGATGGAGGAGAGAGGAGACAAGGAGGCACAAAATAGAGAAATCAGACCACAACAGAGAGAGAACAAACAGTAGACGAAGAAGAAACACAAGGGAGGGCAGGAACAGCAGGAACACATGGAATGGAATTGGACAGGCACTTTATATCAATTGTATTGGACATTTTGACACTTTTGGTTTCAGAAAGTTCTTTGATTCAGCTCATTGTTGCAATGCACACTGCAACCTTTGAGTCCTTTGTACGAGATACAAAGATTTCCTCACTGTCTGTGAGTAAGTAAAAACCCCAGTGTGAAGGCGGTGGATGCAAACACGATCGGGTTTTGTCATTTAACGAGCCCAACCTTCATCAAACAGCTCTGACCTCCAGGTTTTAAGTTTCCATTGTGTCATCTGCTATGGCCATTTCCTCCAACCACGGTCTCAGACAATGATTCACCGTATATGTCATGTGAGAGGAGAACTGAGCCTTCACCTGGTGCTGCCGAGGGCGCAGCTTCAATAAAATTATAGATGTCCACATGTGTTTGGGATTGAGATTTTCACATGTGCCCCATAGTTTATTTGTATGTGTATGCCAATTAAAAAAAACACAAACTATGAGATAATATTTTAAAAGCTTTAACAGTCTATATTTGGCATCAGCACAGATAATTAAAAGTATATAAGTGCACTTTAGGGCTGATCTTAATGCTTTGAAGCTTTGAAGCTTCGATTGATGTCATGATAATCTACATCAAAATTAGTATTCAAATGCTTCAAATGCTCTTTTTTTAAGAAATTGCTTAAACTTTTAGCTTCTGACGGCTTTGATTGAGCTCAGGATTTGTCAGGTGAACGGCTGCTGTACCTGGACTGTGTGTGACCTTTTGGATGTGTAGAACAGAGAGCTAAGCTGCTGTGTTTAGATTTTACCCTGTTTCACGCATCTATAAGTATGATCCACCACCCCCCTCCCCCCACGAAGCTTCAAATATTTGCACTGAAGCTTCGAAGCCCAAACAATGGTATTCAGAACAGCCCTCGTGCACTTATGTAAACAGCATGCTGTGTGTATATGCGCCAATATGGCACAGAATGCCAATATTGGACTGTAATCATCAGGTGACCTGCTAGATGTATGAATTGGCAACTGGTTGTAAACACATTAGCCATATTAACTTTACAAGGTTATAATATTTTATACATGTGATTTACATTTTGACAAGCTTTGCCCCCAAGTGGCCAAAAAAATAAAACAGTGTTTGCCAATTAAAAAACACATTTACTCCACAATAATATTTATAAAGATGTAAGAGATCTTTGGCATCCGGACAAATAATTAAAAGTAAATAAGTGCACTTATGTAAAAAGCACATACTTTGTGTAAATGTGCCAATAAATTGTGTAAATGTGAAAATTTGGCAAGAAATACATTTATACAAATACAAGTCAATATGACTGAGGTATTTTAATTATTGAATTATTCACCTTATTAAAGCTGCATTATTGTATTTAATTTTTTGGCCACTTGGGGGCAGAGCTCGTCAAAATTTAAATCACATGTATAAAATATTATAACCTTGTAACGTTGATATGGCTAATATATTAACCAGTTATATTAATATTAACCATATTAACCATATTAACCAATACTTCATTATGTTTAACAGCTGGTCTGTCTACAATCATTGTTACTTCAGTGATTGCAGTAAGGCACTAAAAGCCCTAAGTAAATAATAATAAATAAAACAGCCATATGTACAGTATGTGTACCAATGTTGCATTAAATAGTACGTAATCTTAATATTACATGGCTCAAAACAGTAGCTGCATAACATCAATAGCACATTATAACTAACATTAAATGTAAACGTTATTAACGTTAATTATTAACATTGTAATCGTTAATTGAAAATCACAGGCTTATTTTGGGGTTCTTTATTTTTCTAACTATTATACCTGAATCATATTCACAGTTAAAGTCATTATTTTTTGGGCATGTGAGGTCAATGCAACAAGCTGTAAAAAAACACAACATTGACATATTTAGCTTAAGCAAACAGTTACGTTTTTGGAGCCAAATTAACGCTTGCAGTCATGATTGTCTCCACCTGATGGATGTAACCAAACTGTGTCTGTCTGACAGCTGCCTGCATCTGCTGAGAGCTGTGAGCCAGAATCAAAACAGTAAGCTAAAAGAGACTAAAAAGCTCTGTAAAGCTGAGGGGAACTGTGACTACGAGTCACTACGATATACCGTATTGTTCTAATTTATCCACTGAGACCAAAGTTTGACATGGATGCTGGTTCTAATCGTGTCAGTGCGAGGTGTGTCTTTACTGATATGTGTAAGCACACACTGCATGGTTGCACACCTTCCTCTGCATGTATGTTGGGCCTGCTTTGTGTTTCTTCACTCTGCGCTGCCCGGTGACTTCACCTCTTCAGTGTGTGCTGCCAGCAGCTGAAACACAAACCAGCATGTACAGGGCGGAGAAATCAATCCCATATTTTCCGTTCTATCTGCTCTCTGCGTATCCACCTCTCCCCCACTGTGCCACATTTAGCTCAGTCTGATGCCTACTTGGCAAAAAAAAAGTGCTGCCAGAAACAGATCCTGGGTCATTTAAAGCCAGGAGCAGAACATGCTCCTGATATACAACTTGAAGTTTTTATAAGGACACATATGCATGTGTGTGTGTGTGTGTGTGTGTGTGTTTGACTGCACTGTACAAGTGTTGGAGCATGGTGAGGGGTGCGGTGTTGCCATAAATTCCTCCCAGATGAATCAAGAATGGAAGAACTGTGTCTGTCATGACAATCATTATGTGATACTGAGAGTTGAGGAAGATGTGGTGAGAACAATATGTGCACCATGAGTGACCACACCCCAGCCAGAGTAGCGGTGAGCTACATGTGAGCTGGCCGCTTTATTATGAGCAGGACCGTAATAAAGTTGAGAAGTGGGTGGATCTGCTGGTGTGGAAATACCCCCCCCCCCCACACCCACACACGTACACAGCGTCAGTTTCCTTTACTGATATTGTAAATGTTCCGCAACACAGATTTCTTCATTATAATGTAACAAAACTATAGGTTTATTGAGTTTTTTCCCCTTACCTTTGGTATGGTGTCTGACTCTAAATACTCCAATACCTGTGAACCAAGTCAGAGCTGTAGCAACATATAGCAACCGAATAATTAAACTTCTCTGAGCTCAAGGTGATATATTCAAAGGACTAGTTCATGAATACAAACATAGCCTATAGAGTTTAATACTGTACAAGACAAAGTAAAAATCATCATATTAAAGAAGCTGGAACCAGTTTGGCCTTTTCACTCCACAAAAGGACTTTTAATCTCTTAAATTGCCAGTTGCAGAATTCATCCAAAGCTGAAGCAGAATCTTAAAAGTGAATTCATTTAAGGTACAGATTATATTAATGGTTTGTCGCAAAGTGATATTTTTTAGATTCTACTGGTTAGTGGCACCTGTAGCTGAATTTTGATCTCAGCAACTGGATGATTTTTACCTAAATGCCCAAAAGGAGTTAGAATTGACTTCTCTATTTTTTCCTGTCCACTGGCTTGTACATTTGAATTTTTATTAAAGAACCACTTTTTTTTTTTGGCACGGTTGCTCAAAATGGTTGCACAGAAAAACATGATCATATTCCCTAATGTAAGGACATAAGGGCATAAAGAACTCAAGTAGAGTCTAGTCTGTGCTTGCTCCTTCGTATTTGCCTCTATGCATTGTGTCCAAGGTCTCATGCTTACTTTTTTTCACTTTCCAGCAGTCTGCTGTTGCAAAACACGCCACTCAGTGTAACAAAGAGCAGCTGAAACACAAACACGCTGGCAGGCAGCATTCCCTTTCAACTCAACCGACCTTGCCTCAGAGGAAACTCACCCTGCTCTGACATCCCCTCTCACTGCAACACAAGCCCGGCCTCCTCTCTGAGCATTTACTCTCCATACAACATTTCAAAATATACAATTTCACTGCTAAAATTCATTCAGCTCATCCATCTCTATCAAAACAGAGACATAAAGTTGTACCCACAGAGGTAAAAAACAACATAAGAATGCATATGCTTAATAAATTCCACTATTGTACTTTTTTACATTTAAAAGACATGGAATTAATGTACAGTATGTCTTGTATGAATGTATTCAGTCTTATACAACAATATAAGAATATGGATATAAGAATAATGGGGCAGGTCAAGGTTTTAAGCCACACTAGTGGGGTTCGCGCGCATTGCAATAATCACTCAATCATGTTTGAAAAACTAAATGTAATTTCTCAATATCAAGAAAAATGCAAATATTTAATAAAAAAGTCAAGTCCTTTTGTGTCCTTTGTCTTAAGTCTGAGTCAAGTCAAGTCTCATGAATACACAGTCAAAGTCAAGTTGATTATAGATCATGTGACTATAACAACAAAGGTCATTTGATGAAAGTCACCTGACTTTGTCCTTTTCTGGACATCCACAACTCAAATGCAGACTACATTAAATGATGTGAATTGTTCAAGTGGCATACTATTCATACGCCATCCCATCACGTTGGCCAGCACAGTTTGCCACATTGCACAATGAGTACTAGAGGCAGTATGCAATCACAGGAAGGTGAGTGTCATACAGTTTTAAATGATTGATGACTAATTTACCTGACACTGTTCGGATGTGGTTAACCCCACCTAACGACTACTCGAAGCGGGTTAAATCACATGTAAAACATTAGTTGCAGGTTATCTCACCCAGGCCTGCGAGGTAGCAATTGCACAAGGGACCACACGCCACTGATTTCACAACACGGTGAGGAAACGGTTGTTTTTGAAGGGTGACTCAATGTCTGGCCTGGCAGGTGATTATATAGCTCCTGGCTCAGTCCCTAGGAAACCACATCCCTTTGAAACAAGAACAAGCATCGAGAGCACATTACCAACATGCCATTTTGATTTGCTGATCTGACTACAGCAGATGTTGCTGGGTCAAAGCCATCTGTGTTTTGCAGACACAGTCCAACAATGTGAGAAATGTTTGCTGGAGTTCAGACAGCCAGACTCTGACCCAACTCCTGACAAGCAAAGGTGGTATGCCCTAAGGCTTCCTACAAGGCCTGTGTGCTTTTCATGAAGCTGTAATGTTGAGCTGAGAGTCAGGTTAACCATTTCAGACACCTGCTTTCACATGCGCACGTAAAAACATCTATAAGACATGAACCCTCAAAGGAAAATAGCCATTCTAGCTGAAAACTCTAATGGTAATTGGGCACAGGAATGAATTATATAATCTGAACATAAAGATGTGAAACTACATTTGCAAAGTATAAAACATGCAACTCACTGTTTCAGCAAGAGCGGAGTGCATTAAAGGGGGAGTAATGGAAATGAGATGAGCACAAGTACTCCACTTTCTATCAGATAGGTGGAGCTGTAGCCCATCTGTCTGTGGGCACACCCAACACCTTGAAGCTACAAGACCTGCCAAGCTGAGCCAAATCATGTCAGCATCAACATATTATTATTATGTGAACGGCCATTTTCATTCAGAAGTGGTCTTGAACATTGGTCGTAACCCCACGTCTGACTGTTAGTCATGAACGTCTACTGATGTCTAATGGTGCATGTGTGTGTGTGTGTTCATCCAGACTGGATCCATCCATTTGTTTCCTGGCTGAGGAAGACAAATGTCCTCTCACATGGGTTAACTGTCCCCTACGCATGGATAAAACGAATATAAATGCTCCAGTTGAACATATATTTGCCTTTCCTGTGCAGTAACCCCCTCCTAGTTTGTGTCACCTGTTTTGAAAAGGAGGTACATTCAAGTTCCGTGGATAATTTACAGTCCAGCATTTAATGACTCAGGCAGGAAGTAAATAATAATATTCTAAAATATGAAATTTTCAACAGATGGTAAATGGCGTCCATAATACCACTGTGATAGAGGTTCTACTCATTTTATTTGACAGGTCTTCAGATTTTCACTGGTCTTTTTCAGGGTTGTACATGAGCTGTGAAGACATTTAGCACCATATGTAGTATATACTGCAAAAACAACAAAAAAATTTCTGCAGCATACTGTTAACCCGTTCTCATCCCAGGTTGTCACATTCCTACATTTTGTCATGCACCCCTCGCATCTTATCCAGACGTGCAAGGTTTACGTTACTCTGGTTAAGTTTAGGCACAAAAAACACGTGGTTAGTTTAAGGAAATGACTGATGATGCTTGGTATCAAACAGGACATGAACTCCGGTCTCCTGGGTGAAAATCGTGTGTGACCCTCCAATCAACCCCAACATCCATCCGTCTTGGTACTTTCTTTTGGACAGTATTTCACGTTACGTCATCTGTTTAAGTTGTCTGATACTGATGCAGATGACTTTACATTGCAGGTACATTAAACCTTTGTGTGTCTCTGTCTGGATGAGATGCAAGGAGCCGTGACAAAACATTGATATCTGACGAGCTGGGGATGAGAACGGGCTGATACTGTGTATGGTGTACAAATATACACTGTATACCAATTAATAGATACACACACACACGCACACACGCACCAACACATGTTTGCAGGGGCAGCCATGCAAAACATCACAGGGCTGTTTAGACAGCAGGCCCAGGTGTATCCCAGACTGTGCAGCTGGATGGGGGTTTCACCCTCCATCCCACCCCTCCCCACGTACATATACACATTTTCTAAGCCACGCTCAAACACCTCCATCCCTTCATCAAACAGCTTACCCTCTAATACCATCATCATGTCTGCCAGCTGTCAGACAGGCTCACCCTCTCACCCTGTCTATTTTGCACACACACACACACGTGTGCGCGCACAGACAGACACACACACGCACGCACGCACACACACACACACACACACATTAAAGGTGGATGTACACACGCCCGTATGCCAAAGGAATGTTCTCACACAGATGTTAAAGTTGACAAAATAGATGCCCATCTGTAGTGGATTATCAACATGTTACTGATGAAGACAACATTTTTTATCCATCAATTATTATATGTATTATTAAAGGTTTAGTCTGTGGGATTTAGTGGCATCTAATGTTGAGGTTGCAGATTGCGAACAAATAAATACCTCTCCATTCCCCCTCCCCTTTCAAAGGTGTAGGAGAACCTAGGGTGAAAAACGTCAAAGGCCGTCTTTAGAGCCAGTGTTTAGTTTAGTCAACTGTAGAAACATAGCGGTGCAACATGGCGGACTCTGGCAGAGGATCCGTAATGGATCTATGAATGGATTTGATATAATTCATCTGAAGCGGGTCTCCTTCATTCCTGTTTAAGTTGATCAGTGGAGCATGAAGTCAAACATTTCCTGGGTATAAAATTACCCAGATCTTCTGCAGTTTCCACATTTTGCGGCCCATATGCACACCAGTGACTTCTGCCAGCCAAGCTGCTAACTTCTGGTTTAGCCCTCCGTTAACTTGAGTGGGGATGAAATAATTTAATCCTGTGATTCCTCTGGTTCAAATTCTGATATTGAAACTGAAACTCAAATGCATGACTCAGACACAAAAACTCAGTTCAAAGGTTCACTGGGCAAAGCAGGGTTCAGTCCAGAAAAATCAGTCAGCCAGGCAAACAAATCCAATATGGCAAAAACAGAGGAAAAAAGGCATGGGCAAAAAGAATTACCAGGAAGACTACACTAGGAGAAACAATGCTGGAACGCTTGACACAAGGGTACAAAGACGAACTGACGGACTGTATATACTAACAGCTAGACAGGTAATTAGACACAGGTGGAACACATCAGGGCTGACGGGCAGACAAGACACACAAGGCCGGGGAGGGGCGGTCTGAAATGAGAGAATGCGTGTGTGAGTGCACAGAAGAAAAAAAACAGGAAATGTGAGATTAGTCCACAAAATAAACTAATGTGACCTGACGTGGTGTAACAGAAATGAGTAATTTCTCGGGGGTTCATTCATCATTTTATGGCTGCTTCTTTCACATTGTAAGCGTATGTTGTGAGTGTAGATCATGTAACATTGTAATTACATGATTTGGCCACTATGTCAAATTTGCTTCAAAACCCTCTACCTGGGGGCTTGGGACCCACTCCCTATGAAACACAATGATTCTAGTTTCAGGTGATTATACACTAATGTAAACACAATTATGAATATTCCATTTCTGCCAATAGATCCCCCTAAATCCTACACACTGGATCTTAAAATATGAATGTTCTATTTGTGTTTTAGCATGTTTTAATTATGTTATAAAATTTGAATCCCTGAATTTGCCACAGTAATTACATAAGAAACACTTACTCAAATGAAAGCTCACAGTATGGTTTACCATGAAGCTGAATAAGAAAGGCTAATGCTAACTAATGTAAAAACGATCATTTTATTAATGTTGCATCAAAAAGATCACAGTGACAGCACAGCTTGCTGTGTGCAGTGGTTGAACATTCATTGATTCAATGCAGTTGAATTAAAGCAACATCTCAGCTGGTCTCCAAAAACTATTGTCTATAAAGGTCCAACCAGCAATTTCAATTACTGTTACAATCATCTCCAAATCAACTGGGGTGAATTTAAATTACACACATTTGTGTATTTGTGTTATTTAACATCACACATATAAAGTTCTATTTGTTGGGTAAAATAACATCAGGTGACACTTAACTGATGCAATGATTTGCATAATTTAGCCTCTGTAGTTTGATGAAAAATGATTAAAAATCCTATCTAATTAGAAGTATATAAAAATGCACTTTTACTGAACGTACTTGTTTGGCAGGAAAAGACAAATGAAACATTATATTATGAATGATTCGATAATTAATGCTGATCCATCAATGCGTTCTGTGTCGCAGCTGGTCGATTTTTAACTATTTTATCTGTAACGATGTATTTTACATAATATTCTTAGAGTATGATTTTTAATTGGAAAGTAACTGTAGCTGTAGTGTATGAGGAGAGGAAGTTACTAAAATGCATTGATGAAAAAACATGTGAATTGAAAACTAGAGGCTATAAATGGATGTGAAATGAAAAGGGGGAGTGATACATTTTCAAGAGATTTAATTCATGTATAGCAGATTTGATTAAAACAGTGGTGATATGAGGAAAACAGAGTGATGTTTTATCATTTTCTAACATTTATCATTCACAACACAAAAATTGTCATTTATGGTGGAAGTAACAAAAATCAATGAAAAATAATTAAAGTGATAAAAATGCTAATTAATTAATAATGGAAGTGATGAAATTTGTGTGAATTATAAAACAGAGTGAAAAATTGTCAATTAATTATCTAATGATTGACATTTATTTGAATTTACTGATAAAGTGAGCTGTGTTACTGTCAACTGTCTGTCATTCATCATAAACACCTAACTGACATCTATCATTTACAGAAAATAATTTTTGTCCCAAAGTGGGGGAAAAAAATGCTCAATGCTCATGCTCAAACCCCATTGGCTCACAGAACTGGGGCCTCAAGAAGAAGATTAACCCTCATTTTCCACCATCAGTCAAACTCTCGATCAGTTAGTTAGTGGACGTGGTTTTTGATTGATATTTTTGGCGGAAATAACAAAAATGACTTGCTGTAAACGACAGCTGACAGCACAGACCAGCTGATTATCAGACCTTTCAAATAAAATGTAAAGTTTATCAAATCAAGTGACAATTTATCACTCTCTCATTTCATCACTTCTATTTTTCTATTATTCCAATTATTTCCACCTTTGAGTCCACTTTCCTTTAATGATAAATGGCTATTTTTGTGTTTTGAGTGATGAATTTAAGAAGGGGAAAATAATAACACATGGTTCTCATATCACCACTGTTTAAATCAAATCTGCTTTAAAAAAATTATAATTTAACTCCCTCGATAATTTATTATTCAATTTTTTTTATTTCACTACCATTTTTACCTAGTTTACCTAGCATACCTCTCATTTTCAATTCACAAGCATTTTTATCATCTCAATTTATATCACTTTTTGTTACACCCCTCATAGTAGTGAAGTAAAATACATAATATTTCTGTCTAAAATGTTTTGGAGTAGAAGTAAAAGGAACCGAAACTGGAAATTCTTCAGTAAAGTACTTTAAAATTCAAGTACTTGTTCTTCAAGTTGCCTACTTGAGTACAGTACTTGGCTAATTGTCACTTTTTTTTAAACTACTGGCTGCAGCATTCTGAGATTGAGGTAATTACGTTCGTTGAGTACAAAAAAACGATGAGTTCTAGTAATGTTTGTAGAGGCAGGAAAAGTCAGGCAACAGTAGATTTAGGTGACTTTTGCTGACTAGATATTAAATGAATTTTTCACTTTCAGTTTTTCAGAATTGTTATGTTAGGGTGCAGCTGGAGAGCTGCTTGTTGTTTTGTTGTTGTTTTGCTCTCTCCCTCTCTTTCCCTCTCACCTGTCCTCCATTAGGTGATCACCGAGGCTACCTGCGAGTGGAGCACCTGGAGGGCAGGTGTAATCAGTGGGAGGAGAAAAGGAGGCTGGCTGGAGCGGTGTATGGCAGAGTGTGCGCCGGCAGCGAGCAGGAGGCTGGAGGGTTTTCTCCCTCCTGTTTTTTTTTTGTTTGCTTTTCCTCTTAGCCTATTTTTCGTCAGCATGAGGATCGCTGGGTTTTGTGCTAAGTTTAGTTTACTCTCTTAGTTTGGTTGGAGATCACCGGTAGTCCTGTTTTCGGGTTTTGTTTATTCAGTTTAGATTCTTTTTAAGTTAGGGGAATGTGCTGGGTGCGACGGACCATTGCGCGGCTGGCCTAGTGGCATTCCCATCTTTTGTT
Organism: Hollardia meadi; assembly: GCA_037974645.1. Lineage (NCBI taxonomy): Eukaryota > Metazoa > Chordata > Actinopteri > Tetraodontiformes > Triacanthodidae > Hollardia > Hollardia meadi. The sequence continues at coordinate 13,326 of JBBPCS010054587.1, forward strand.
CTTTTTTGTCTGGGATATCCAACACTTTTGTTTTGCCTTAGGTTTATATTTTTCCAGGTTATCTTTACCTCCTGATTACTCAATAAATTGTTGATTATCATTTGATAATTGTCTCTTGGCGTCCTTTATATGTTCGGACTCCAGTCGAGCCTATTTTGTGTATGGAGGCCGTAACAAGAATAATAGTTATGTTTCATATGTTAGCACTAATGTTGTCCCAATGTGTAATACCAATACGTATAAGGCCCTATGAAAGCCAGGCCTGTGAGCTAATTGGGTTTAACTGTGGACACCCTGGACTTATGAAGAGTTTAAGAAATACTAAAGGGACTTATCCACTTCAAAATGCAGCTCTCACGATTGCTGTCTAAAGAGATCAAGGCCTATGTGTGAGCTAAAGCTAAGGGCTAAGTCAGTATCTGAAGTTTTTTTAATGGAGGGCAGGCTGCAGAGAGGAGGTGAGGAGGCACAGAAAGAGGTGAAACACTAAGCATGCAAGTAGAGCCGGGGCCCCCGAGGGCCGAGGAGGCATGGAGCTGCACTTGAAAAAGTTTTGACACCGCTCTCCTATCATTTCCACGGCCGCTCTTTTTTCCTCTTCTTCTTCTCCTCCTTCCTCTCCTCCCATTTCCCCATCTCTCCATCCCTGACTTCAAAGTGCTATTTATGCAAAAACTGGAGTTTTTCTGTCCTCACTCTCTCTCCTCCCTGGAGGCACGTTGTGCTTTTTGGAACATATCTACAATTCCTTTCACTTAGAAAAAAAAATAGAAATCTAAAAAAACATGGTCCTCTTCTCTTTGTCCCACCTCTACTATGTGTGTCACACTTGTTTTCTGTATTCTGCTTTTTAGTCATTCAGGGTTCTTTCTTGGTTTTTCCCCTAAACTCTTGTTCATTTTTAGTTCAACCCAACAAGTTTTATCCATGGTTGCTTTAAAAGAACACACTGTTTAAGATCCAGCTTGTTTTGCACACTGTCTAAAGACAAAGTGAACTCCAAGATAGAAGTTGCAGAAACCAACATTTATTTATATAAAGCACAAAGACCATTACAGAGTTAAATCATGTCAAGATCCACATAGAGAAAAACAGGATGGGGTTGGTCAAAGTAATTATTTGTAACATTTTTCCACATTAGCAGCAGGTTGTAAGGATGGTACTGGTCCAGCGGTCCGACTGACACAAAATCAGCTGTGGACATTCTCAGAGGATGAACTGTTTAGTTTTAGGCAACCTTCTGACCTCTCCAATGATGCGTGTAATTGGCTGTCTCTTTCCAAATTGACACAACAGTGCACCTTTATTCTTACCTGTTAAAGAAGTGGTTCAACATTTTAGAGCTTAGATCCCTTGTGTGTTCAGTACAAAGCTGGAGTGAGGATGTGATTAGCTTAGCTTAGCATAAAGAATGGAGGCAGAGGGAAACAGCTAGCCTGGTTTGTCAAAACTTCAAAAATAAACTTACCAACACATCAAAAGAAACTTTTGATTTGTTTTGTTTTGTTTAATCCATGCTACAATTTTTGACTACAGTTTTGAAGTTATGTTGTTACAGTGAGGTTGTCAGATTTGGTACCATTGTTCCTGTGCATTGACAAAAACTAAGTACTTGTAATCCTTGACTGGATTTGTATTAGTTTTTATTTAACAGTTTTGTTAGGTTGTGTTTGACCCAAAAGCAGGACTCTCTACACACAAATTGGTAACCCGGCCTGTGCCCTCTCCCTAGACACTGGAGCAGCGAGGAGCGGCTCAGATGACCTTGAGAGGAGCAGCAGGCGTGGCAGATGGGACTGGCTGCACTTAACACAGCTTCGATCCTTGTCTTAAACTTTTAACTCATAACCTACAAAGGCATTCAATCAGAGGCAGAGTAGGCCGGGTCTCGTGAGAAAAGCAGTGGGAGCAATAATAACTAGAATTACCATCTTGTGGTTGTATTCCTTCGTGCACAAGTCAAGTTACAGTTTCCATCCATGTCTGTCCAGACTCATATAATATATGTAATGACTGATAGAGAGCTTGGTCACATGGTGCAACAACAATCACCTGAAGTTCAATATCAACATAACCAATGAGGTTGTGGTGGACTACAATGCTTCAAATATGGATGTTGCTGCAAAGAACTTACAGATTCTAAAATGTGGATGCTTAACACCATACGTGGAAATCACAGGGGGGTCTGGACTAGTCACTAGTTGGGTTATCAATATCTTCTGTTTTTATAACTGAACTTACTTTGAGCTTTATGTTCATGTAAAGCTATTGGAGTGGACTGAGAGATTAGACCAGTGACACATATTTAATGACAACATAAATGTATCCAAAAATATGATTACAAGGCAAATTCATACTGAAACTATCTCCATTATATTTCTGACAGAGATTCTGTTAGACAGATCACATCATACTCATACATACATACATCATACATCATACATACATTATTCAGCATAGTTTAAAAGTAGTAATCAGCATATACTCTATACCATACCATATACATTTAATACCAGTACCAGCATTTTTCTTGCTAAACAGCACTTTGGTGGCACCTTCAGGAATTTCTCGAGAGAATTTTATGTTTATTGTCCCCCCCAATAGTGAAGTGAGATATCCGCCCTTGCTTCACACACATGTTCAATCTGGCAGCACAGAAGATCTATACAATCAGCACAGTTTCCAGGTGGGCACCAAAGATTAGTGTCACCAATTCAGTATCTGACCAAATGTGAAATATGGTCACAATCTCCTGTTCTGTTCCTGAGTTATGGTGTTTATAAATGTCCAGAAATCATGATGATGTCGCTGTAAAGTTGACCTTTGACCTTTTGGATATAAAATGTCATCACTTCATCATTTTATTCTGTAAGACATTTGTGTGAAAAGTTGTCATAATAATACATAATAATAGTGACCTTGACCTTTGACCACTGACCACCAAATTTTAATCATCGGGAAGTGTAGCCATGGTCTCGAGTTCCCGCCCATACACCCAGCAATCCTGAGCAGGGCTCAGCTGTCAATCATGATGTTTCACCCCGTTTTTATAGCATTAAATAACTAATTAAAACCAAACTGATCCGAAAAATGAACTCTTGAACATAGATCAGCGTGATAAGAAATACTTAAAATGACAGAAATCATCTTTGGGAAAAATGTATTTGACGTGTACTTTAAGTTTTTATATTAGCCAATGTCCCATCTGCTAACATGGAGGGGGAGGGGTTGATGACCTATACAGCAGCCTGCCACCAGGGGGTCAAGATGTTTTGGCTTCACTTTTGGGGAGCTCTCATGTTGGTCATCTTTGTGTGCAATCAGTGATAACAACAGTAAGTAAGGAGGGCGTGGCTTAGCAAACAGCCAATGGTGAGCTTTAAAGCTGTTGGTAGGCGAACTTCTGAACTTGCACAGAGCCATCTTTTGGAAAGAAAGCACAAGTGTAATTTCCCAAAACACTGAACTATAAATTTTAATACACCAATAGATATTCAAAAAAAATCTACCATCCAGAAAGGAAAATGCAAAATAAGTCAGTCCAATTATTTCCTGTGTCTGCTGGAGGTTTGCATTATGGTGATCAAAGACTGGAGGTCACGCAGCTTACTATCCTTTGTATTCAGCGCTGCATCATTGGCTTCCAGTCTCTTTCTTTTTATCTGTCTCTCTCCCTCCTCCCGCTCCCTATTCTGTCTGTGCAGCTGCAATCCTCACAGCTCTAATCCCCCTCTTCTCTCCCCTGTGTGCTGGAACGCCATCCAACTATTTAACCACAGCCCTGAAACAAACCAACATCTGTTTGGAGGCCGGCCCAGACCCGGCCACTGCCGTCCTGCTGCGAACACACAAGCTGCCGCCAGCTTAACCCCTCACCGCCCAGACCAGATGCTCACCACGCCAGCGACATAGCTCAGCCGCCGAGAGAATTGCATGTTCGCTCACAGACAGTAGAAGGGCCCGCTTCCAAGCACTTTTTTAAGATTCAGTGTCTGCGGTTGTGGTAATTTGGGAGAGATTTTTGTCTCAGTCTTTGGTGCTAAGTGCTCGTTGCTGTGTCGTTTCTGCACTCGGCTCCCCAGAAAGAACTCGTCAGTCAAACTGTGCTGGCAGGGCTGTGACATCTGATTAAATCTGATTTTCTGTGAGTGTCCCTGATATTTTATTACAACAAATCAGAGATATTTGTCAGATTATGGTAGCTGAGAACATTTACTCATTATACAGTAGGTTTTTATCCCCATTGTATTTTTTTCCTTCCAGTTTAGATCTTCATTGTGGTTATGAGAAGTGCTGAAACAATTAAATGATTAGTCAACAGAAAGTAAATTGCCAACTATTTTGATAATTAATAATTCAATCATCACAATTCCTTCATCTTTCAAGCAAAAATGCCATACATGTGGTGGATTTGCTGCTTTAAAATGATTGTATTATGTTTATTATACTCAGTAGAGTAAACTTTATTTGTTACATTAGAATATAACAAAAGTAGGAGTGTTTGGTCAAAGATCACAGATGGCCAACAGTAAATTTATTCATGTAAACAGTGTGATTTAAATTGCAAGTTTCTAGTCTGTGGCGAAAATGCAGAAAATGTACGCCGTATGGCCTGAATCTCAAATAATGGCCTGGGCCTCAGCTGCAGGGAAAATCAGAGCTTATGGCTTTTATTTCTAATATTACCAGTTTAATAAGCATGTTTTATTTTATTGTGATAATAATCAACATCAATTTTAATAATACACCAATGCACCTGAGTGGTAGTTGTTTGCTATGATTTGAATAGTGGCTTCAATTTGAGAATCTATAGTAATGAACCTCTACTACAGTCTGTAACACAGCTTTTAACAAGCTTAATATGAAGACATGAAAACACAAGAAAAGAAGTTGAACACCTGAGCACCCTGTGCATGAGCAGTCATCGACCATGTTTCAGGGAATATTTCAAAGGTCTTTAGATGGAAACAGACACAAACACTCATCAAGGGCCACTTTGTGTGTGTGTGTGTGTGTGTGTGTGTGTGTGTGTGTGTGTGTGTGTGTGTGTGTGTGTGTGTGTGTGTGT
>JBBPCS010054597.1:0-18392 GCA_037974645.1 Hollardia meadi
GTGTGTGTGTGTGTGTGTGTGTGTGTGTGTGTGTGTGTGTGTGTGTGTGTGTGTGTGTGTGTGTGTGTGTGCTTGTTACTGAACAGGGTGGTGGGCATATATGCTAGCCAAGTCCCTCTAGCCTATAGTCTGTTATTGATTATACCTAACTTACACTACTAATAGAAACAAACACAGCACCGACTATATTGCAGCACCGGAAAGCCTTCAGCTGAAAGCACTGAGAGGGAGACAGTGGAAATGTCAGCACTAAGAGCTAACATCTGTCTAACCCCTCATACAACATTAACAACTGTGTCTCTCCTTTGTTTGCTAAGCCATTGATTCCCTTTGTCCTCCTCTTCCTCTACCATTCTGTGTTTCTTCCTTCCACACTTCTTTCCCCTTCCTTCTCCGGTCAGGCTTCAGCTGGTCTTTGGCCTGTTGTTCGCTGTGAGATGCTGAGAGCGGAAGCCAGTAAAAAAGTATAAATTCTCAACAGTATCCCATTTACTGGAAGTGCTCCAGGTCGCAAGTTCAGATAGCGCAACTTCGGTCCAAAAGCCCGATTTGCCTGATTTGCCATCTATTATTTTAATAATCAGTAAGCCACTTACTTACTCAGGCAATTTGTCTGTCTAATGTCTGACTGACATGCAAAGTCTGGACAAGCTGAGAGAAATCTAGCTGAGTTTTTAAATGCAACAAAACGGAATTGAAAAAGTATAAAAAATTGATGAATTGAGGCGTGTCAACTTTCTTAAGCTTGGTTTGTTGGTAACCTTAGTCTTTCATCCTAATGATAATAAGACAAGATTTAAGTTTTTATGACGAGTATTGCCTTAATCAGGATAAGAAAACAAAGAGCTGGTTTTACTTCGTTTACATCATTAGAAAATCCTGATTGATCTTGTACTTCAATCACGTGAGCTGGTTAACATGCATGTCTGACTATTTCCATATTGATTTTTTTTACTATTTCTGTGGATATGTTTACAGAAACATATTACTGCTTGCACTAGTGGTCAGTGACAGAAGGGTTAAGGGGTCAGCATGTTTCACTCAAAGTGCATGTTGGTTCATTGTGCAGTGTCTGAAGCCCCCTCCCACTTTTAACACTTTAGCCTTTAGCCGTGGTCTCACATCTTGTTATCATCAACAGAAAACATGAGTAAGGACAATAAGAGGTTTGTTCTTATATATAATGTATTGTATGTAATATCAACACCCAGAAAACACTTTCTGTATCCAGTACCAATAGTGACCATTATAATCTACCTGACCAGTAGAGTACACTGGTAAACCATTCTATAGTGTTTCCAGAAACAGCTGTAGACACTTGACTGGGTAAATCCCCATTTTATCCCAGATCGTTATGTTTTCCAGTACATTGCGCTGTGCTGTATCTCGCACTGAGGAGGAAATACAGGCACAGAGAGGGAAAGCCAATGTAATTGGTGAGCACACCAAAGATGTAATTATGCCTCTTGTATAGACTCTCGCGTGGTAAAATGGTTGATAGAAACCACCATAACAGCTACACGCTGAAACAGCATCTTCTGAAAGGTAGAAAATATCTGAATGTAAACGTATGAGTCACAAGAGAACGTGCCCAGAATAAGCCCATATGTGCCGAGAGAGACTTTGTATGGTCGCACATGGTAACATAGCACTGTTATGTTTGCCAACCTAAACTGAGCTTTGAGTCCAATCCAAAGTATTTAGTACTGATTATCTGCTTAAAGGTGCCATGTTGTTGCTGCAGTGAGCCATGTGAACACAGACAGGAAATGAACGTTGAAATGGTGAGAGTGCATGTGCTTTTAAACCTGGCAAGAAGGGCAGTGTGTTATTAAGTTGGTTCCAGTGGGCCGTGTGAGTAAATACAACACTTTCCTAACAGTTCTCAGTGGTCCTCTTTGAATATTTAACCACAGTAAGCATGCGATGCATATCACTGTGTTAGTTCATTATTTAAAAAATGGATTTCTAAATATCCTGTATGTAGTTTTATGTGTACAAGCCATGTGACAGAGTCTTGTCTTGGTCAATCTGTCTCTGCTTCCAGTAACATCATCACACACATAAAGTATCTGCACCCAGAGGCTAAAGATGGAGCTGACAGCTCAACACGATCATGTCCTCTACACAATAATTTACTGGCAGATTCAGTGTCCTGCCTTCTTCTTTTTTTTTGCTGATATATGTTTTTTTTGTGTGTGTGACTCACAGTAAAAAGTGGAAGTGGTTGAATCTTAATTTCTGCTTTGAGGTAACTCACTGTGCTGTGATTAAACACATTTTTCTGCATCAGGCCATATTGCCAAACACATTCTCTTCCCCCGCACTGTGTGTGTTAACAGGTGTTAAGTGGAATGCAGCCACTACCTTTATACCATCACTGGTCACTGATGTAAATCAATCTGTGCATGAAGTGCATAGTTAACCAGTGGTTGATCAAAGGAACAGAACAAGGCTTTACCTGTCAAAGGTTGAGGCTTAAAGAGCCTGAAGCCAAGCAGGCCAACTATTCAACAGCTGCCTCTGTGTGTGTGTGTGTGTGTGTGTGTGTGTGTGTGTGTGTGTGTGTGCGTGCGTGCGTGCGCGCGCGCGGACACACTCTAAAATCTCCAAGCAGGGGTGAAATTGCCTCTTGGTTCTGATTAGGAATCATGAATCTCATTTTAAACATCTGGCACTTCAACATTACTGAAACAAATGTTCAGATTTGGAGCCAAAATTTGCAACAACTTACCTCTTCTGTCTTCCCTCTTCACCAAATACCTCGAGCACTCTCAGAATTCCTTTGTGCTGGACACAGGGTATCGGCCAGGCCAGGAGGGAACCACGCAGTAAATCTGCACTGGTGCTGGTCAGCATTAGTAAACCCAACACCATCAGTGGACAGCAAGACGCAGTGTGTGTTCATTAGGGTTAGCAAAATACCATAGTGTGAAATTCAGTCGCTGTTTGGCCTTGTCTTGTCAAATAGGATGTTTTTCCTGGTTTGACCACATCGACTTGTGTTCTGTGGCTACTGGAATCAGATAAACTCCACTCTGCATAAAATGGTTTTGTGTAACCAGTGTTTGACAAAGAGTTACTGTCTTAATCACTTGACATATTGCCCAAGGCTAAAACTACAAGATGGATTTTGAGTTCAAGGCTGTGTACAATACAGTATATCCTTTATTGATGAAAAATACTGGTCTTTTTTGGCTTTTGTTGCTACTTTACTACATAACTGCTTTTGTATGTGTGGAGTTCCCTTCAATTACAAATTAGGTTGTCCAATCAATTATAATATTTGTTTTTCAGATGCAAAGTAGAGTCTGGAAAATTCACAAATTATGGTTGGACCCTTTATTTACATCAAGACAAGAGAGGACCATTGTTTTATTTGGAAAAGGCTGTTATTGCTAACTTTCCCTGCTTTATAACGTTCCAGTGATCAACCTTCATGTTTTCCGATCTGCTCTTGTTTGCTTTGTTAATTGGTGTTGATGCTGTTAATGCAAAGTCAGCGCTTTATACATATGTTTCACATTAAAAGTGTTCCAGCAGTTCAGACACTTCTCATCCCTGGAAGGTTTTTATTGTGTTACATCTGTAAGAATGGCAGATATTCATTATTAGCAGCTTAACATCAATCATCACAATTAATGAATCCATAAAGAGTGTTTTACATATACAGTATAGGCCTAACTCAGGGCAGCAGAGAATATGACATGACTATGTTGTTATCCAGAAATGTAGATTATCTTGAGTTGACGTCGTGTCCTGAACTTTATTTCAGAGACGACAGACACAATGTAACGTTGATATCATTCTCAAAATCATTTTTATTGTCTGTTTGGTCAAGTTGAGATTACAGAAGCTTTTCCTATTCCAAAAACCTAATATTGACTGAAAGAAGAGTCATTCTTAAGATACTGTATATTGCTGGGCTCAGTCTATAGCTATGCATCACATTCTGTATCATCATCATTTTATGCTTGTAGCATCACTGTTCTGAGAACCACGTATCTCTATAATTGCCAACTTTTTATTAGCTCATAAAAACAGCCGTTTTCAGCTTTGTGATAGCGCATTTTCCAGCTAATCCAAGAGGCTTTTTAAATATTTTATTTGGCTTTTGAAGCTGGAGAATGTTTCCATACACATAAAGAAACACATCATACTTCAGTTTATTACAAACATTGGACAGGAAGGGAATAAAAAAAATCTGAAACTAGTAACTTGTAACCAGCGTTGTCATACAATTGTAGTGGAGTAATGATATTTGCCTCTGGACTAGAAGTATGAAGTTGCATAAAATGGAAACACAGTGCTTGAGTAGATAACATTCCACCACTGGCAGAAAGTAACAGAGTGCACGGGTGTCGGCTATGATTATCATCATCAATTTGTTTACACAACATCACCAAACTTTCACTGTAACAAGACTGGGACGTTAGCGTAACTAATCTTTGTTTACTGCAGTCCCACTTAATAATAAAGGTGAACATGATAAATGGAAACTTAGTCTTGACCTGTTTTAATCTCATCCACTCACCCTGCAACCTCTTTGCTTCTCTATCTCCAGTCTCTTTTTCCGCCTCTCCCTCGTGTCTCTCAGTTTGTTTTCCTCCCTCTAACTCTCAACTCTTATTGGTGCATCTGGGCTGAGACGATAAGCCTATTGAATGTTTAGTGTTCATCGGTTGGGGTGTCCTTGAGAGAGAAGTGATGACAATGATAAAGAGGCAGCCTAGCACAACACCTGTGCTGTATTAGGACAAATGACCATGAACCAAAAGTAAGAATACAGCTGCCTCCATCTTTGTTTTTGTTGCAGCAACAATCAATACAAATGTACTATTTTGTCTGTGCTGCATTATCTTTCCACATGAGGCAGCGTGAGATTCTGGACACTGGGCGGTGATAGGAAGTGGAGGAATAGTGGGGAGATGAGACTCCTGGCCGCTGTTAAAAAGGTTCCTCTGAGGTAGACTGGACCGCTCGTTTCCAACTCATAGTCTGGGAATGCTGTATCACTGGGAACGATATTCCTTCATGACCATCTGTCAGTCCCACACTCGTGCACAAATGCTCTTCCTAATTCTCAGTGATCCTATCCTGTGTTTATAATTATGCAAAGAATATCCTGGATGGAAGTAAAAGGCCGCATTGCCCCTTTTGCTTCAGCTGAACAAAAAAGACCCGGGAGTCTGTGGGAAGAAGGCTGATCCTTAAAAACATAGGAGTTGAGTGATCATAAGAGCGAGCAATGCCCTGAATGCCTTTTTTCCATTTTCCAGACGGCATTAAAGCACAGAAAGATTCAAATTCACTTCTGCTCTTAAATCATGTACCCTTGACTGCACAGTCTCTAAATACAAACAAATGGCTTGAGAGGAAGGCACTCAAGTCCTCCGCTGTAGTGCCTGAGGGCATATGATCACAAAGCAGCCAGGAACAGAAATACTAATATAAGATCACTTAACAGGTCACTGGCAAAACAACATCTTGGTTCTTGGTTCCCAGCTTTAGTTCTCAAATTTACAGCTCTTCCAAAATGTAAGTCTGCAGCAAGTGTCAGGAGATGTTAGAGTGTGCACGGGTTTCTAAAAGTTTTGGGGCTCTCAGGGGAGCTTAATATCAGTGCCTCTTTTACTGAACAATGCGGTATTAAAGCGTGCACCACGGCCTTTCAGCTCCTTATGAAATCTGCAGACCATTTTTGGCAGACCAACTTATTCTCTGGCCAGAGCTGTAAGTAGTCACAGCCTTGGACTCCCACTCTGCAATCGTAAAACACAAGACAGAGGAAAGCAGGGGTAAGAAGGAAACAGTCCACTGGCAATATGGGTTTGGACACCACTAACAAATTACGCGTTCATTGTGTATAATTTTTTATGTGTATATCTTTCAATGGATGGATTTTAAAGCTGTTTGATGGTCCCTTACCGAATAATGAACTCTACATGCCATGTTTTCGGCACATAATGTAGGTATTATACTACTATCTGGATTGGCTAAAGCTATAGAATTACAGCCTTGACAACACTTATAAGACCAGTCTTTGGAGAGCACAAGAAAATCAAATATGAAAGGTAACTGTGCTTTAAGGTCTTGATAACGGGTTTACAGGGATCTTGGGGGGGTTAAGGAGATTTGTAACACAAATTACCATGAACTCTGAGTGCAGAGTGCAGATCCATTTATTCCCATGGTGTCCAAGAACGTTCTTGGTGTGTCCGAGTGACATGAACAAAGAGTAATACTTTGGCTCTGCCCTGAATTTTTGTTGGGGGGTAAATTGTATCAAATGTCCACCGTGTTGGAGTGAAGCAGCTTATGGCAGTAAATTAGATTAGTGGTTCTGGCTGATGTGTGTGGGGAGACGGCTTTGATGTGATTTTGTTGAGCTCCGCATCCCCTAACAGAGTTTTGGATTTACACGAGTGCAGTGGGGCTGGGGCATAGTCCCCTCCCTGTGGGTGTAGTCGCTTAAAAATAAACATGTATACGTTCCCGTAACTCATACTTGCTCATTTTTACGAGTACTTTGAACAAAACGACACGGCATAAAGACACATGCAGACGCAGACACACCGCAAGCCACAAACCGATCAAATAATCAGCGCTGCCTTTTGGATTGTCGGAAACAGGAGCTGTTCTTCAGGGTGTGCGTGAGCGGACTGGTAAAACTAGTGTGTCATTATGATACCAGCTCCTGGCCTTTGGCTTGGCACAGCAAATCCACGATGGGAGACAAATTCAAGTTGACTTTGAGCCAGTGCACTCTTCCCAGGGGGTGATTCCATCCCTCAGTATCTTCCTCTTGTACAGTGCAGCTATTTTCTCGCGTCACTCACTGACTGAGGGGAAGGATGTGGCTCTATGTCTGTGCTCATGTTGCTCATAAACAGGGAGACTTGGGGCTTTGCCTAAATGAATGGCAGTAAATGATTCTTGGCTGATTGCATGCATTATAACATGTCATGAAACGCTTCAATTGTGTAAAACCCTAGAATTTTATTTTGGAGGGTACCACATACATCGCATCCATGTCATTACAAAGGAATGCATGAATTGACTTAAACACATTATAAGTGTAGTGAAAAACCTTCTGCTGGTGATGAGAGATGTAATAGAGTTACATACAGAAGGTGCGGCTTAATTACTTGTGCTTGCTGTTTACTTTGCTTCTACAGCTACCCCACCCTCCAACCTCAGGCTCTTTACTACTTGGATACTGTTCATAATGAGGTTTTTTTTTTTTTTTTTTTAAATCACTTCATTTACTGCTCAGTACTTGGTATGACTTTTTTGATGAATATTTAAGGATATTGTTCTTACTTCAGATAAGCAGCAAGTTTGACCAATAAATAGTTTATAAGGGAAAGATGAACTTTGGTTTAGAAATGGTAACAGATTCAATGTGCTATGAATACATTGGTTATATAAGCTGGTGGAAAGTAACTAAGTAGCCTACATTTGTCCAAGTGCTGTAAAACCCCCTCCGCTCAAAAATGTATTTTTCTTAAAATGTCTGACCTGGACTATTCTGACTTGTATCAGTCCAAAGTTTGTCACTAGAAACGTGTTTTCACATTCCTCTACTGAAGGGGGAGATGTCTGTGCACGTCCAAAAAAAATCAGATTCAAACGTACACCGGGCGAGCTAGATTTGGTACGTCACAAATCCGAAAGCCAATCGCTGTTGAACTTGCAAACACTACTACTGCCAATGAGCCAGTTCCCAGGCAAACTAGGTTAGCTATCAAGATGTGAACACACTATAACATCGTAGCAGATATTATTGTACATTTCACAACCACTAACGCTGTGTCAGCAACTGCCAGTTACAAGCTAACAAGCAAACAAACAACATAAACAAAAGATGCTAACTACACTTACCATTCTGCTAGCCGCCGATTTTGGTGCACAACAGACTCCTCATCTGAGTCTGGGTCTGATTGAGGCTCAAACATGTAATGTTATGGCTGAATCTCTCCCATGTTTCCTCTAACACTAGCCATCTTTATGTGCACTGATCTTTCACCGGTCAACCTAGCGCAAACAGCGGCTTTTCAATATTAGTCATAGCAGAGTATTTTGTATGTATGCGTTTTGTATGTGTTTATGTACTTTAGAACGTGTCTGGAGGGGAACTTTAAGTAAAACTTAGAGGTACTTAATACCTGCGAGTGTATACATATTATGCTACATTGTACATCCACGTTGCCACTATCTTAATTGGAAATATTGTAATTCTTACTCCACTGCATTTATTTGACAGCTGTAGTTACTTTTCAGATTAGGTTTTTACAGTAAAAACCTTTTCAGACATTTATAAAATGCACTGTATTGTTATGGATTAGTGGTGTCTACTTGACCCTTGTCATGTTTCACAAGTCCAACTGTCCCATTGTCAGCACTTCTACCCAAACTCATTTATCAATCTATACCTACCATAACAATATATTAGTTGTGGGGTCGTCGTTTTACTTTTCATACTTTAAATACATTTTGCTAATATTTTCTGTATATTTACCTATGTAGGTTACACTTACTTTCATTATCCAATTTTCATAATCATAATCCATTTTTTTTAAATGCTGTCACTTTTTTCAAGTCCAAAACCCAAAGATAATTAATTACAATTCAATAAGAAAGAAAAGCAGACATTCCTGACGCTGGGGGTAAATGCACTGGAACCAGAGAATGTTTGTTTATTTCTGATGTAGAAATGACTCACACGATAAATAGATTATTAAACTACTGCTACTAATAAGTGACTAATCAGCTATTAAACTCATCATTTCAGCAGTCAAATGACCTAATGACTGATATGTTTGTGTGTTTTGTCCCTGACCTGCAGCTCTGAAGAGGTCCTTTGAGGTGGAGGATGTTGACACTTCAGCTCACTCTTCCCCTGGCTCCCGTCGGACAACCAACTCCCCTCACCGTAACGCCATGTCTCCCACCAGCATCTATTATCGTGACCTGGGCACTGCCGCCCCGGCCACCAACAACAACAACCTCAACTATACCCAGCCCCGCTCCATCATGGGTGGAGGAGGCTCCAAGACCCCTGAGCCTGTGTCGCGCCGTTCGGAACTTTCCATTGATATCTCTTCTTCCAGCAAGCAGGTGGATAATGTCACCAGCCCTGCTTCAACACGCTTTGTGACCAGCAGTGCCCTGAAACGCCCTGAAGTTCTCGGCCACTCTAAGACCCCCGAGATAAGCCACAAGAGGGAGGTCACTTTTGCCAAGAGTGATTCCCCCGTGATTCGTCGCAATGAGGGCAACAATAACAACAATGGCACCAGCCGGCCCCCTGAGCAGAATCATGCTCGCAAGTTTGAGCCTCCTAGCCCCGGAGATGTCCGTAAACCTGAAATCAGCATCACCAGAGCTCCTCCAGAAAACAACGGCCACCACTCAGCAGTGCACCACCCACATCACCCCAACCCTCACCACAACACCATCGTCACCACCTTCCGCTGCTCCTCGCCTAATCATGCTGGACGAAAATCCCCAAACCCTGACAGTAAGTCTGTTTAACCTTAATATACCCCTCGTACCCACCAATACTCGTTCCAGTCATGACCTCACTCTGCCACAACCTCTACTGTCTATTAATACAAACGAATCGGAATCACTAAAAAAAAGTTATGTTTACATTCAGTGTTATCCATCAAAATAAATTCATTCAGCTCTAACAAATGTGTTGAATTACTTCAAAATAGAAGTATTTCAAATCCAGGATTTTTTTCATTCTTTTTTTTTTTTTTTTTTACTAGCGAGCAGTTTTCTTCTCCGTGTTTGCTGGTGCATTGCTCTGTATGTTGGCAAATCATTGTTTCCAATTGATCAGTGGAATAGTGTGAAACCATTGACAATGTGTATCCCATCATGCATCATGCATGCGCGTCCTTCTTAATGTTTATTCATTAAGTGACTGTGGCTGCTACTGGAAGTTAAAAACAGGTCTTTGAGAGCAACACACTGGAGGATCATCTTTGTGTGGAGCAATAGCTTAAAATTTTGATTATGCTGACCTTGAATGGTTTTCCTTCTCACGCAAAGATGTGGAAGTGCACTCTGGGGAGTGTCAGTACACAATGACATCACTGACGGTTACAGGTGCACATTTTACCACCAAGTTTTAAGACATTAAGTAAACATTAAAAACATGTCTGTGTAACATCTGTTGCAGTTGTCATGTGCTCCAGCCTAATCTTTAGTCTGCTACACTGTAAGTAGAACAACCAAGCGATAATGCAAATCCTAGTAATATTACTATCTACTACATTTAGAATAATAGCCCATCGATTGACAATACTACTGCCTTCAAATTTTCTTTTTATAGTGGGAAATCTTCCCACTTTCTACTTCTAAGTGATATCATCAGTGTTGAGGCCCAAAAATTTCCCCTAAAGCTTTGCTAGTGATGTAAAAACACATAGAAAACAATCTTTTTATTGCAAACTTAAAAACACAAACTTAAAACACATTACAACTCACATTAAAACATATTATAAACGTACTAGACTAGATGTATTTTGTCTCCTGTATGGTTTGGTTTGGCATTTTGTTAGTAGTTTGTTTTTGTGTAGAACACAGCAATTAATTGTTCCAATAGATAATGTACAAGAAATAGCAGAGTAAGTTTTTAACTGTACTTTGGTACAGTTGTTGTTAGCTCCTATACTGCAGTTTGGTTATTTTGGGTGCTATTTAGTAGCGGATGTTGGCTATTGATAATAATGGATTAGCTTGTGTTTAGCTGAAATGCTGCTCATTTTTTTTGAACATGCTCTTATTATTTTCTCTATGTTCATGCATCATTTGCTTTGGATCTCATGTCATGAAGATGTTGGCTTGTTGTGTAAATGCTGGGTACTTTAGTAACACAGTGCTTTGGTGCTCACCAGCCTGTGTGATTGCTTTAGCACGCACCAGTTTGGTGAGATTAAAGTGAGTGTTGTAGGTTTCTCACTCTTGTCTCTAGGTTTTACATTCAAACCTCATTGGGTAAAAAGAATAATGTCACATTTTCCAGATAACATTTAATCTGGACTCTTGATTCATTTGGGCTTTTTCTTCTGACTTAATATCTTCCTGCTCCTTCTTCACTCATAACAGAATAACGCAAGTATCAGATCTTCCACTAAGAAAAAAAACATCAATAAAAGAGCGGCTTGTTTGATTAGACTGTTGTCTGCATGTCTGTCAGTAACCATGACCTTGGAGGCCTGTCTGTCAGTAGAAACAGCAGACTCAGTGACTGTATTTGTGGTAATCCATGTCTGTTCTTAATGCAGTACTGGAGTCGCGGTGGTTTTTGTTGTGAGTAAAGCCTAACCATAGCGGCACAAGAAGAGTAGTATGGTAGCTCAATAGTAATTAGTGCTACAGTTGCAGTAGGATTGCAACAGATTTGGATTTTAGCCCACAGGGTTACATTTGTTTCTCTGATTCAGCCTGTGACATGATACAACAAGATACAGAATTTGTATTTATGTTTATATTCAGTTAGAATTAAATGTGTAATATGAAATATTGAAATAGTTAATAGTTTTCACATTGTAAGATAAAGGGATAAAGATAAACATAAGGGACAAACCAGTCCTAAAGATGGTGCATATGAAAAAACGCATGTTGAGTCGGCCTAGCCCTGTCACAACTACCAAAATGGATTTCTGTAAATGTGGGGGAATTTAGAAATTAGTCATTTTTTGGTCACTTGGGGTCAGCAACCTGGACACATCCTCGTCCTCGTTTATATGGTATGGTGTTACTTCAGTTACTAACTTTTCATACGTCCAGCAGTTACTGAGCAACATTATCATTCATTTTCAAGTCTTTTTTTGACCACCTGATGAATGTAAGTCCATATCTCCCCCAATTTATTTAGCTTTGTGTTTTGGTCCCAACTCTGGGAAAATGAGGCTCTTTAGCTGCTACATGCTCCATATGTTCACCAGCTAGTCGCTAACTATGTATATCTCTCTGCTGTTTGGTATTGGGAATGTAGTGAACCATTTTTAGAGTTTTTATAGCTTGGGGGGGGGGGGGGGCACTTATTTGTCCACAGGGAGAGGCCCTAATAGGGGTTTAAATGAAGGGTGACCTGCCTGGAGGGACTAGGGGCTCTGACTGGGCCACCCAGCTCTTACGTCAAGAGAGCTGAAAAAACAAAACATATCAACAACATTTATAATAGGACTGCAGTCCCATAATTTACCCATGAATATATGTTGTTCTCTTGGTAGAGATGAAATGGGTTTGCTAAATTATCATTTGTCCTAATGCTCCACTTGTAGCTGGAGTTGGTAACATTGAGGAAACTAGAAACAGCAAGCTAGATTTTGAAAGTATCCAACTGAAAAAAATGTCATCATGTCAACATGTAATGTCTGACCACACTGACTTGAGTGACTTGCTCACTCCCTTTAGCAATATATCCACTTACCTCAAACCTCCAATAGGCACGTCTGCACGTCTGTGTGTTTCAGAAGCCTCCCAGAATTGGCTTTACGTTCTACCGAATGCAAAGATGGCATCTATTCAATCCAATGGGAATTGCTCGCCTGGCGCATACCCCAAAAAAGTTTTCTAGCTTCCGGGTTTACTTCCTGGTTATGTGGCCCATTGAATATGTGCAGTAGTGTTTTTCCCGCTGCCCCCGCCCACGAGTTCCCGCTCGCCCCATAGACTTTACATTGTGATGATGTCGGGGATTTTTAAATCGCTTTTCTCGGCTCAAGGAAAGTTTTACACATATAAAACCTCCATGGATTAAAATGTCATAATAGAAAGAGTCATAATTGACCTTGTTTGCTGTTTGATGTGTCCTGTCAGCCGTTTTACAGACGTCTCTTTTATAATGGTGGTCTATGGGGAATATGCTTTTTGGGCCGTAGGGGAATTTCTAGCTAGTACCAGTACCACGAGTAGCCACTGGGAAAAATTGGAAGCAAGGCTGAGCGCTCTCACCGTATCCAGTTCTATGATACATTCATGAGCTGCACAGAGTATATGGAGTCAGGCAGGAAGTCAGACACAGGAACGGCATAGAGAATCTGGTCAATTTTCAATATAAAACAACCTGTGCAGACTTCAGATCACGAAACCATTTAAGAATGTAGCCTACTCACCCATGAAGCACAAAGTGCACAAAGTCAACAAAATCAGGCAGGCACAGCACTCCGCTTCTGAAACGCTTGTGACACATGTGACGTTACAGAGAGGTAACTGCAGTTAAGAGATTTAGATTTAAGAGATCTAAAATACATTACCAAGACTAACTTTAATAGATTTTTTTCAGAGATATAAATATGAGAAAACATATGCAAAGAGAAGCTGTTGGCGACTCTACAAGCAAACATTATTTAGTGCTATTTGATTATTTTTTTCCATTTGACTGTCAGCTGTGTTTTTGGAGACTATTCGATACTTTCCTGCTCATTCAGTTTTTCCAGTAGGAAATGACATCACACACACACACACACAGCATCCTGTGCTTCCTTCCGTGTTCTGTCAGCGAGCTTGTTTCCCCTGCTGTGTGACCTCACTTCAGTGCACTTCCTCTCTCAGGGGTCATGTGATCTAAGTCAGTCAGCTTCCTTGCAAATATCCCTCCACGCTTTGATCTAAGCATCACAGAGAGTAAGATAGTGTTTATGCAGGTCAGCATGGTAAAGGTTGTGGACACACATACATATACTATAGAGTGAACTGCAATTGTTTGAAGATCACTGATAAGAAATGCGTCATGTTTTGAGGCTTGATGAACTCAGTCAGTGGAGGTCAGAGAAAAACACAGACACATACTAACCACCTTACTGGAACTGAAGCAGCTAGTCGATTAATCAATGACAGGCAGCTATTTTTCTAATCAATTAACCAACTCATTTTTCAAGCAAACATGCCAAAAATTTTCCCGCTCCTTCCAATCTGATGATTTGCTGCTTTTCTCTGTTTAAATGAAACATCTTTTTGTTTTGGACTGTTAGTTGAACAAAACAAGAGATTTGAAGATATTACCTTGGACCTTCCACTTGGTAACATTTTATAGACCAAACGACTGGTTGATTGATGAAAATAACAGGCAGGGAGCAAGCAGCAAATACCCCCTGGGTAGAGAACAGAGCAGGCATCAATGACAACAGAAATTATATGGATTAAGTCAGATACAACATAAAAGGGAGGAGCTGGGGTGGAGGTGGGTTGCAAAAGTGGCTTGCAGAGGAAGCAGGAAGAGTCGGCAGGTCAAAGCAGCTTAAATGATGCGCCCTGTATGAGATTTGCCAATTGGATGCATAGAAAAGAATCAGCTGACCCATCAGCTGATGTGGGCTGGCTTTGAGATCAGCTGATATAGCTGAGATTGTGAGCTGAGCTTGACTTCCCCTGACCTGCCTGAACTAATGCAAATGCTTAATATATAATATTGCACGCAGTTTAACAGTGATAATGCTCCGAGTGCTGGAAGAAGCAGGTACTGAATCTATACGTCGTGACTTCAAATATGTGTTTGATTGTTGTAGCACATGCAAGGGAAATGGCCATCAGGTTCACCTCAGGCTAAAGACGCCAGACTCATACTGATTAGTATCAGGTTTGCTCCTGCATGTTCAGCCAGACAGGGAACCTTATCTCGACAGGCAGGCCTGCTGTTCATCAATCTATCAAACACTGCAGAAAGAGCTCTGTCTAACATCAAAAGACCATCTGGGGTCAGAAATAACACATTTCTTATCACTTTTCAGACCAGCTTTCAAATTTGAGAAACTTTATTTCACCTTCAGACGGTTTGTAGGTCATATTTATTTTGTTCTTTACATGTAAGAACTTTGTCACTGAATTATTGTTGTAGAGCTGCAACTAACAATTATTTTCGATTAATTGTTTTGTCCATAAAATGTCAGAAAATCTTGCTCGTGATTGTTTTGTTCACCAACTAATATTTCTTTCACTTCATTATAACATATGACAAAATTAGCTTTAAATAGTGATACATTTTCTATTGCTAAACTAATGGGCTAATTGTTGCAGTTATAGATTAATATAAACTACTAACAAAATAATCGGGCTTGTGTGCATTGTTGAGACAAATACTTGCTCCCATTTCAACGCCAAAGATGGGCTTCTTCTTTTACTGTAGCTAGACTCTGACAAGGTCATTAGATAGAGAGGTTGAGCATTAATAGTGCAGTTATCACTGGAATGATGGGACTGGTATGGGTTATCATTGGGGTCACATCCAGTAACCTCATTTAGCAACTCTTTTAATGTTTTATTGTGATATGGGCAGGACAAAGATGTTCAAACACCAGAGATGGATTTTTTCTTCCCACCTCAGCTCTTATTGTTGCAGCACTAAAGACAGTGAAAAGTCAAATCAAGCCTATAGTATAGATAGAGCTGCTTTCTGCTATGGGGAAGAAATGTGTCTATAAAGTTTGTTGATGATAAATAACAAAAGAGATCTCATAATTAACACCCAGCAGATTCTGTATGCTTAACTGGAATTTGTCCTTATACTACCTAAAAAAAACAGATTATCTTGTAGTGCATTTGTTTTCCTAATTGAGGTGTAGCCATTATGGGAGAAAGAGCAAGTGAAGTCATTTGTCTTTTATTTGGATTGACCTTCTGAAAGTGGGGAGGAGGGGCCAGCGAAGGGCGGTGGGTGATTTGTCTTTGCCTGTCCATAGGTCAGGAAAGGGCTCACACACACAAGCGCACACACACGCACACAGACTAAAATATTTTTGTCTTACTTTCGTTGTCTCTCATCGACGCACCTACGAAAGCATGCACACAAATACAGGGACCCTCGGGCGACGGCATATCCGAGGTCAGTCCTCTCCCAGTGTAATTACTCTGGACTGATCCCAGACCATTACTCAGTGTGACCTGTCAGCTAATTACCCAGAAAAAAAAGGGAGGGAGGCAAAGAAAAGGAATAAGACATTTTGCCTGCGTGCTTGTGGTAGTGAACTATTGCTGACCGAGAATAACATCACTGCTAAGTTGCAGTTGTCATACCCCTTAAGATGTACTCTGAGGAGGTTCAAAACAATCCCAAGAGTTTAGCATTGCTACCTTTTGTCTATGTCTTTATTTTTTGTTCACCATGGAAACATTAAAGGTAAAAGACTTACAATAATAGAGGATCAGTGGTTATGTGCTGTGAAGCCAGAGGGGGCTGTTAAAAAATCTCCCCAAGACAAAGCAATTGCATCTAGTGTAATCTATCATAAACGTCAACGTCCAATAAAAATCATATTAGCATGTATGTTTTTGAGGAATTACAAATTTAGACTACTTATGGTTTGAAAATAGTTTAGTGTTATCTTTCATCAACTTTCACTGGAATCATATTGTGCTGGTGCTCATGGTACCAATCTACAAATTCTATTTCCAAATGAAAGATTCAGAGCGAACTCTAAATAAATCAAACTAAATTAGTTATTGAAGCTTTTATTTTACGCATGTGAAGAGTTTGGTCTCATATAAAAGTGAAACTCATTGCTGTGGATGCTTATTAATATTTTGAGAATGATTTCAAGTGTGGATGCACGATATTGGATCCGATATGCCAATATTTTTTCAACTCATTTTGGCCAATTTCCAATGCCGAACCTGATAAGTTTTATTAGAATATTTTTTTATTTCTGCCTAGTTACAGAGAAGATCAACTCTCTCTTGTACTCTTAACCTGACATACAATGCATTTCAAAACATATACAGTACATATGCCGAGCAAATAAAAAAAATTTAAAAAAACTTATTCAACCGTGCATGTCACATGTGCATAATTAAAGCATCATCTTACTGGCTTTTCATATTGGCAGAAATGTTCATTTTGGGCTGATATCAATATTACCAATATTTATTGTGTGTTCTTAATTTCAACCACATTGCTCTTTTTCATTTAAAAAAAAAATGCTTCCAAAGAAAGCAACATAGAAGTGATCATGTAGTCATCATGACTGTACATGCTCAATAACCATTTTCAAAACCAAATGTTACAGTAATTGGACTTGGACTGAAAGGTCTGCAAACCACTGGAACCTCCTTCCATCCCTCTGAAATGCTAACTGTTAAAAATGACTGTGCCACTTTGTACGTTTGAACTTTGTACAAGTGTTCATCACTAGATTGGATCGGTGAAAAGGTGATGTTAACTTTGAAAAGGGAGCAGTATATAAAAGTTAATGAGTGCAAATGAGGTAATGCCTCACCACCTAATTTATTCTTAGCGTCCCATTAAGACAATCACAGCAGATTAGCTAATATTGATAACCTTGTAGTCTAATACTTCAGTCACAAACATGTTTTTTTCTTTTTCCTAAATATAAAGGTTTATTGAAAATGCATGGTTCATCATACCAATTGAAATAATATGAAGACAGAATGGTCTGTGAATTAATCACAGTGTGGTGTTTTTACACTGACTCCCTTTGACTATGCTGCCAAATATTGTTGCTCACTTTAATTCTGTGAGCCTCCACACAGCTATGTTTGCCTTGTTAGTTGAAAAATGTCCAACAGCGGTAACAGTGACAAGTGTCACTTCGAATTATCTTCAATATGACTTTCAATGTTGGTGTGCTTCCTAAACAAGCCACCAGGGGTCAGTGTGTGACAGGTGAAATCTGTTTAGACACTGAATAAAGCTGTATTTCCTCCTTTTTGAAGCCAATTTCATTTACAAAGAAAACTCTAAATGAAATGTGTTGTAAATATGTTAATATGTCTATTACTGCCATACTTCCTATTAGAGGAGTTTGATAAAGCTATCTCAATCTCCAGTGTTAGTGGTCTGCAGAAATGCGTCCAACACGCAGATGTCAGCCTTTTTCTTTTCATATTTTTATTAAAGTTTTAAACACTCTGATATATCACTATAGGACAGACACTTATTCAAAACAATGTCTTGCAGCTCTTTGAAGTGTGTGGACACTAAAAGCATTGAACATGAAAGGTTTTCCTCTCTTTATGGACTTACATTTGAGGAGGAGGAGGAGGAGGAGGAAGGTGGAGCTGAGAGAAATGGGAAAGGATCAGCCATTCTGGCCCAGATAAATACACACACACACACACACACACACACACATAGACAGAGTTCCCCTCTCCCCAGATAAGGCTTTCGGAAGTTGAAGTTTACATTGAGCATCTGGGGGAAGTCAAGGGTTACAGAAGTTTCCCACCACTGCACAAAGACCTTTGTCCTCTTTAGTCATCTTGCCAAATCCCTCAACTGCAGTAAACTCAGTCCTCTTCATTCACTTTCTCCTGCATGCTGTGAAGCCAACACATGCGTATCACACTGTATTTACATACATGTACAAGCACACACACACACACACACACACACACACACACACACACACACACACACA
>JBBPCS010054664.1:0-18382 GCA_037974645.1 Hollardia meadi
AGGCCAGGTGGATGCCTTAAGCTCTTTGTCACGTTCCTCGGGCTGTTCCTGAGCAGTTTTTGTGGTGTGGCAGCACGAATTGTCCTGCTGGGGGACCAATGTTATTGGGGTGTGCCAGTGCCATGGAGGGTGTGCTTGATCTGCAAGGGTGTTTGGGTGGATGGTTTATGTCAATTGGCATCCACATGAATGTCAGGATCCAGCAGAATATTGCACTGTAACGAGATGGTCATTGTTGTTCATTTCAACTGTCAGTGGTTTTAATGTTGTGGCTGATCGGTGTAAGCTATCCATAACGTTTGAATCATCTTATGTAAAATAAAAGTTATATCACAAAGTTTTCTCCTGCTTTCTCATCATCTCTCTACTACTGTGTGTCTTGGTCACTTTGCTGTGTGTACAGTACCAGAGATCGTGGCAGAGACGCAGCAGCTCATAGAGCAGGCCGAGCTCCTGCAGGCCCATAGGAAGCTAATGGAGCTGGAGTGTTCACGGGATGACCTCATGTATGAGCAGTACCGTATGGACAGCAAGAACACAAGTGACATGAACCTCATCTCCATCTACTTTGAAGATGTAAGTTCAAGTGATAGAGTATTGTAGTGTTGTAACATAACTGTAAATAGGGCCAAAATTTGTGCCAAAACGTGTTAATCCTTTATTATTGCAAACTAAGACTACATATCTGCAAGGATGTGGCAGGACTTGTCTATGTAACAACATCAGTGTGTCACTTTATTTAAATAGGAGGATACATGGCTAACCTTACAGTGTGAGAGATTAGAGGTTAGGATAGTGGATTTACAAGGGGCGATATAATAACGATAGTTTGTAGGGAAAAAAAGCCAATATCCAATTAATCAGCCAATATTACCCCCACCCCCGTGAAATAAATTCTCCACTGTAAATTAATCATCTTCGACTTCAGAAACTGGATAACTGTTGAACTGAACATCTAAGTTAAGGTACTAAATGCCTCAATAAATAAATAAAGAAATCTAAAAACTAAACATAAAACTCACAGTAGTAAATATATAATAATAATATATAAATCTGGAACTAAAAATTCAACTAAAGGTATGTAATAGATAAATATGAAACTGATCAAACTAAACATTAAAAAAAATCTGAGGGCGATTTTCATTTTTTGAGCTATATATGTGCCCTCAAATGCAGTAATTTCAGTTGAGAAGTTGACTGGTGGAGGCTGCACAGCCATCAGCCACTGTCAAAGCCGAGTTCCACCTATACCGATTTGTAAAATGTCCTGTCGCTACCGATTAATCTTTCTTTATGAGAGATGAGCTATAGTAAACGCTCAAAAGTGTGGCTTCACTTTACAAAACAAAATGACGATAAGACAAAGTGCAATGCATGTGGGAAGCTGATTAGTTTGACTGGGTTACTGTGACAGGGGAATGTGAGGTGGTTGTGGGTTATATCTACTGCAAATATTTGAAAGAATATATTAATTACCCTATTTCTATAGCATTTTCATATTTCGAGATTTAAGTTCAGCTTAAATGTTGAAATAAGTGTTTTGTCACAAACTACTTTGATTTGCTCACCTGCCCCGTGGCATCGCTGTAAATGAATGTTCAGTTCCTACTTAATTGATTCTATCTAACTCTTACTTTAGTGTTCACTTACACACTAATGTAATCTGTTCACCTTGCACCAAGTCGCCTGAAACAACTCACATTTTGGATTCATGCGCGATTCCATTTTCACTAGAGCAGTTGAACCGCTTGTAGAGGAGGCTTGTTGTAAATAATGTAGCCTATTGAATTGAAACACGTTGCCGAAACATATTAGTGACAACCAGCTCTGCTGCTCTCACTTTCACTTCTCTAACACTAATATTGTTGTCATTTACTAATTATCCCTGATTCCATTTTCGTACATTTTGGATCACTGTATAAACCATCAATTATTCACTTCCTTGGCTTGAGTACCACACTTTGCAACTGAATATTGGACTTTCTCACAAACGGACCCCAGGCAGTCACACCTCCTCCACTCTAGTGTTGAACACCAGAGTTCCCCAGGGATGTGTGCTCAGCCCCCTCCTGTTCACACTGTACACCCATGACTGAAATCCCAGACATGGAGAGAACTCTATTGTAAAGTATGCTGATGACACCACCATCATCATCGGCTGGATTACAAACAAGAATAAGAGTTCATGTCGGGAGGAAATCCACAGTCTTGCAAAATGGTGCACAGACAACAATCTGCTGCTCAACGTCAATAAAACCAAGGACCTGATTGTTGACTTTGCAAAAAAGGAGCCAAAGACACACACCCCTGTCTACATCAGTGGAGCTGAGGTGGAGCAATTGAACAGTTTTAGGTTCCTGGAAATTGGCATCACAGAGAACCTGTTATGGTCATCACACATCTCTACCCTGACAAAGAAAGCTCAGAAATGACTGTACTGCTTAGGGAAACTTAAGAAGGTAAAAATCCCATGCCAAGTTATCATTGACTTCTACAGAGGAGCAATAGAAAGCGTCCTGACTGGAAACATCACAAACTGGCATGATTTGTGCACTCCCCAAGACAGGAAGGCTCTGCAGCAGCTGATTAAAACCACCCAGAGCATCACTGGTACACATCTACCGAGTATCAGTGATATCAGTGAGGTGAGGTACCTTCGCAGAGCCCAAAGGATATTAAAAGACAACATCCACCCTTATACAGTCTATGCACCCACCACAGCCACAGCCTGTTCACCCTGCTGCTGTCTGGTAAAAGATACAGAAGTATCTGCTGCCGTACCACCAGACTATGGAACAGCTTTTTTCCTCAGGCTGTGAGACTCCTGAATTAATCCGCCACATTCCACCTGAAATAGTTTTTATTTTTTTGTATTGTGATTATTTATCCATTAACTTTTAATATTTTTAGTATGTAACTTAGGGATTTACAAACTATGTTTCATTATATAATCTTGTGTTATATAATGACCATTAAACTTCTTGAAAAATGTTTAAATTACAACAGTATTCTATCTAAGACATTTTCAGTTATGTGTCCACATAAGTGAAAGCTTTAAGGCAGTTAAATAGGCTTTAAATCTCTTTATTTACTCTTCCAGGTTCAGGGCTTGTCAGATGAGCTGGCCAAACAGTTATGGATGGTACTGCAGCGGTCCATGGTAACGGTTCGTCGTGACCCCACCATGCTGGTGTCAGTGGTCCGTATCATAGAGCGGGAGGAGAAGATTGATCGTCGTATGGTTGATCGTAAGAAGCAGACTGGATTCATCCCACCTGGGCGACCCAAACGGTGGAAGGACAAGATGTTCGAGGTATCAGGAGTAATGAAAGACCAGAGAGACAATTAGAATAGAGTTGATTATCTCTTTAAAGTTGCCCCAATGATCTTTGATCTGCTGCTGTTGTTAGGTGTTGGAGGCCACAGTCAGCACCCGCATTGAGGGCACCCAGTCAGTGACGAGGGAGGCTGATAAAATGTGGCTGGTTCGTCTTCTTGAAATAACTAGGAAATATGTTCTGGATGACCTCATTGTTGTCAAGAACTTCATGGTGCACTGCTTCCCACCACACTACAATACTTTCAACAGGTAATGGACACAATCAGTCCGTTTTTCTGACGGCACAGAACAGGTCCCAAACACACGCGTATAGGAATACATCCCATTCAGAATAGAAACTTTGTTTGGCTTGCCAACTGTCCTTCTACTTCTGAGCACTTACATGATGAGGTACATTTGTGCAGTTGAATATTAGAATGAATTGAAAATGGAAATCGAAGGCATGTTTTCATGTACTCCTGAAAAGGAATCAAACTGTGTTACCAGAACAGTGTATTAAATTGAGCAATGAACTGTTAGACTACCAACTGATGAGAAAAATTGCAAAAAATGAAAAGTATTCAGTTGTACATTCATTCCACTATCAGTTAACACATTCAGGCAAGTTTTTGCAATATACACAAACATGTATGTATGTGTGTCAGGTTTTTCAGTCTCTACCACAATGCTGTGTCCACTCGTGTCAAAGAACTGGCCTCTGAGGATTTGGAGGCTAATGAGATCGTATCTCTGCTAACGTGGGTCCTCAACACATATAAGAGGTACACACACTTTCACACACTCTGTCCATGTACATGGTGTTTATTGTGGGACATTCAATATTTCAACAACAGAATGTTATCAGTCACCAACACACAGGCGAAACTCTTCACGCTCAGTTAAACTGTTAGCGGTCCTGTGGGCTTCCCCCGACCATGGGGCTTTGGATTTCAGTCAAAATTCATTTGTTGAATTTCAATTTAACAAATGTATTTCCAGAGGTGGGTAGTAACACGTTACGTTTACTCCGTTACATGTACAAGTAACTTTTTCCAATAAATTGTACTTATAGGAGTAGTTTTAATGCATAATACTTTTCACTTTCACATTTACGATTTAAAAACTGTATTTACACATTACATTAGACTACACACTAGACTACTTTAATTTAATTTATTGAATTATTTTTATTCGCACGCGCACAGCTTCTACGACGTCGACTGCTTTGATACATGTTTATGTGACTACCGGTATGGCTCACTGTTTGAGCAAGCCACACCCCTCCAAGACTCCTTTTGACAAGATCGCTGAAGAAACAGCTCCAGAGGCAGATGCAGCTGTATGCCTACATCCATGGCCTCACCTTCAGACACTATTCTCTTTCCAAACTACAATGAACAATAGTCACATCATGTGCTGCTTGCTTTGTCAGCCGAAAACGTGGAAATTTCAGCGTTCCAGAACTCCACATCCAATCTAAAAAAAACAGGTTGGTTTGGTACTTTGGTATTGGTTTTTCATGTTATTACGATATTATCATTAAGCTAGTTTGGGAGATTTATGAAAGTAACCTGTGGCAAAATTGTTCTACTTACTCTACCCACCTCTGTGTATTTCCCTTGCTACCTCCTCCTCAATCATTTTTTGATAATGAGATTGTGCAATCACTTGATTTGTGCCATCTCCATGGTGACCTCTATAAGGTATTAGATTGTGATTCAACAGGCTCAACTGCAGTATGTATAGATGAATCCCCAAAAACAAAAATGAAAAATCAGGAGTAGGACAGCACTGCACTTAAAGTCCACATGAAACAGGTGGAGTGCTTCCCCATATATAGGTGTTTCCTGTAAAAACGGTTGGGTAGGGAGGGACTTTTTTAAAGTAGCCAATAGTGTTAGTGCTGAATATGCATTACGCCCCCCATCATGCAGTTAGATGTCCACCTAGCTGAATCTGCCCGACTGGGAGCTCCCAGTGAACATGGTTGGTTAAATTTTAAAAGGACTTTCCAAGCATAACCTGAGTGGGACTGAACACAGCATCGGATGGAGATAGGAAATACAGTACCAAGGTGGTTTTCTTGCTGGCTTTGGCTAAGTCAGCTAATAGGACTGCTAACATTTGCTCGGGGTTAACCGAGCTAGTGGAAACTGCTATTAATCCAGCAGTTTATTGAAAATGGTTGGTGCTAGCTGATGCAAGAAAACTTAAAGTTTTGATCTACTGGAAGTAAATGTGATCAGATTTTGATACAAAAATACAAAGAAATTGATTTTTTGTAATTTTGTTGACATATATTGTTAAATAGGGGCATAATGTGACTGAATGTGATCTAAAGGGTTAAAAAGACGTTGCATTTCAGCTTGACTTTAAATTTATTCATGCATAGCTCTCACATTTCGGGCAGACGCTATTCCTCAGCATGCTAATGGGCAACAGTGTCACTGTTGTTTCTTTTTGAGGCTTATGCCAATCAATTCAAGCTTGAGCTTTTTTTGTGGCACATAGTACAGTCATTGTTGTGACAGTTGTTCAATTTGTTAGGATTACTGATTCCTGTTCTTAAACATTTTCACAGAAAACTCCCAGACAAGAAAACTTGTTGATATATTTATATATATTAATTGATATATTAATCTAAACTATCTCTCTAATTTGTTCCATTCTGCTGCATCAGCAGTCATGTCCTTCATTCCTTTTTAAATTTCTGGACAGGTCTCTCTCCCCTGCATGCCACTTTAAAGACCCCCTCCACTCAAAATTGTGTTTTTCTTATGTTTAAATCCCCTAAAATGTCTGACCTGGACAATACTGAGTTGTATTGGGGCGGCTGTGGCTCAGGTGGTAGAACGATCGTCCAGTGATCGGAAGGTTGTTGTTTTTATCCCTGGCCCCTGCAGTCTACATGTTGAAGTGTCCTTGGGCAAGATACAGAGCCCCAAATGTGTGTGAGTGCATGTGTGAATGGTTACCGCTTCTGATGAGCAGGTGGCTACCTGCAAGGTATATATTATTGTACATTTCACAACCACTTACGCTGTTTCAGCCACTGCCATTTACAAGCTAACAAGGTAACAAACAACATAAACAAAAGATGCTAACTACATTTATCATTCTGCTATGTCTGCGAGTTGCCGAATTTGGTGCACAACAGACTCCTCATCTGAGTCCGGGTCTGACTGAGGCTCAGTGTAACTTTACGGCTGAATCTCTTCCATGTTTCCTCTAACACGAGCCATCTTGATGTGCACTGATCTTTCACCGTTCAATCTAACGCAAACAACGGTGGTGGGCGGGGCCAGAGGCCTGTGATACATAGATCTAGAATTTCTCAATGAGGGAGAAAGAATAGATGTGCTTTCAACTCCTCTTCAGAGTTTTAAAAACGTTTTGATGTGGGAAAACAATGTTAAATAAAATATTAGTAATAGCATAGTATTTTTATGTACTTTAGAACGTGTCTGGAGGGGAACTTTAAATCATCTCAGAGCAGCTTAATTAATCCAATGGTTTTACAAACAGGTACTTTAACACAGTGATTTAGGCTCAATCCCAATTCACATCCCTTGGCCCTGACCCTACTTTTGGAGTACCCTCTACTGGGTAGTGGCCCTTCAGAACGGAGGTACAAGGGTTAGGGCTTTAAATCTTTACCTAGGAAATGGGAAAGCACTTCTTCTCTTACATATCAGTAGCTGATGATGGCACATGTGTAACACATGGAAAGAGGTTTCCACATCGGCAATTTCAGCGTAGTCCTGTCTGTACAAATTTCTTCCCTGCACTGATGTCAGATGGGCGGGGAAATGCAGAAAATTTGCTGCTGGATTATATTTCAGGCTTCATACACGGAACATGTAAATAAACTTTTATGTTACTGTCACTCACAATCGTGTTGTTTACACGGAGTTCTATTGACATTGTGAATAGTGATTTTTCTGAAAGGCTTGTTTAAACGATCCAATTACATCTTCCTTTGCATCTAAATTAAATAAAGATATTCAGACAGATTTTAAACATTTTCATGATTATTTGCGAATATATGGACTTTTTTTCCTCACAGCAGGAGCCATGTGTCATGTTACACTGCTTCCGTTTACAAAGTATAATGCATTTTCTTTTACCACTCCGTTTGGAGTCTGCATCTGAAAACACTCCGTTTGGAGGTGCATTTGGAGGCCTAGATCACCACTACCCCTCGTTCCCCAAAAGAAAACGGGACACCCTACCCTACACGGCCACACGCAAAACGGAGGGGTAGGGCTAAGGGGGATTGAGCCCGAGACTCATTAAGATGCTGTTAGTTTGATTTATCTTATGCATCTAGCTAAACTGCAGTCTGCTGTTAAGGTTGTTGCACCCAGCACAAGTAAGGGTGTTCCCAAAAAGTGTTGCAAAATGTCAAAATACTCCTTTATGTAAAAGACTCATAACATGTTACCACTTGCTTACAGAATTCATGAAGCATTTGCAGAGGGAACTGATTTATAGTTATAGAATCTGTGCATGTGTATGTTTCAGTGTGGAGATGATGGGTCATCCTGATCTCCGGTCAGAGTGTGACATCAACCAGCTGGAGCCTCTGCTGCCTCAGGATGTGGTGGACGACCTGCTCAGCAAATATGTCAAGACCTTTACAGTAAACACCAAACACACACACATACACATACACACACACACACTAACAGGTACACTAATGGATGTCCTATTCAATTTATATAGCCTGCAGTCTTTATACACATTATGCCTGTCATTATTTAACTTGGACCATCCGTTGTGAGCGCCCCACTGAAAATAGACCTGGTCCTGCTGCTCCATCCAATAACAGTAACTTATTTAAAAACCTTCCTGAGTGTCACACCTCCTCTTCCAGCCTTGTGTCTTCCCCCTGCACAGGGCTGTTATGTGTCAAATAAACATTCACATTAGAACAAAGCCGTGGTGTCATCATGAAAAAAGTTAACTAGGTTACAGTGGCACAGGAACTGATGTTAGAAACAAGTGTGGACCCTGACTCTCTGTTTGACTGTCCATGTCTTCAGTCTAATATAACGGGGTGGCTCCGGAAGGCCTTGGAAACGGACAAGAAGGACTGGCAGAAAGAAACAGAGCCTGAGGCTGACCAGGATGGATACTATCAGACCACACTTCCTGCTATCGTCTTTCAGGTAAAACACACACACACAAATTTCAGATTTTTGATGAAGCGTTGCTGACCCTGAATAGAAATGAGCAGACATAGAGAATAAGACGACAGATTTTCAGTGGGCTGGAGGTGCAGTTTCAGAAAGGACACTCAACAACATTCAGAGACTTTTCCTAACAGTGTTCCAGATTTAAGACTTACCTTACTGACAGGTGGTACTTTGCCCTCCTGCAACATCATAGCTTGTGGCTACTGCTATGCTGGTTCTCTTCTCTCCCTATTACATGGGGCTGCTATTAATATTTCATCATAGGAATGTTGTTATCAAGATGATGAACTGTTAAGACTTTTACCAGTACTTGGTTCTCAGAACAGATTTGTATCAATCAATTTTTATGTCTTTCAGAATATCATGTGTTTGTTGTCTGGCCAACTTTTCCTTTAGGGGTTGGTGGAGACCAAACCAGGGCCAAAAAGAGAGTATATTCACTTAAATTTAGGACTGGGTGTGATAGAGATATGGACCAGTGATGCTTCCTCATTACAAAAAGAAAATTCTCATAACAATTACAGCCTGGCTTGTAAACAGTCTATCAAATCCCTTGATAATGGAAAATTCTTTGAGTGACATGCAAACAAAAAGAGTGATGAGGAAATATTTATTACATTACCTGCAGCAAGCACAGCAGCTTAAATTCATTTACTATTTAAATCTTCCCACGGTGCATTGTTTAACAAACAGAGTCTACGCGCATTGTAAAGCTACCTATGTAGGCGCATCTTACTATCTGAATAATGTGCCCTTTAAATAGCTGGAAAAACACTGCCAGTCAACTTAGCTGGTGAGTCAGAAAGTTAATTTCAGACACCGTATGAAGGTATGAAAAATGATAACACCCAAGCCGAGGAGACATGTCAAGGATGAACAAAGGAAAGTGGCTCCATCTAAATTTTGCTTCATACATTTCCATTTACTACGAACATGACAGTATATGGTCTGAACTACCATGAATTAAGATGCGTTGTTTTGTTTATATCAGTTTGACGACTTTTGTGCACATTTAACCATTGTGACATATGACAGTGGTTCCCAAACTTTTTCACCTCAAGGACCCTAAACTGTCACAAATCTCAGACCCCCGTTTGATAATATTCAGCCCAGGATCCCCCACCTTATAAGAATAAGAATGACCAGAATAGTCATACATCCTATCACTGTGTTACTTATGGATTGAATTATAGTAAAAATAAAAAAAATGTTCCTCTTTTTGCTAGGGACTCTCTGGAGGACCTCACTTTGAAAACCATTGACTTGTGATGCATATATTGAAAAAAGTGAAGGGTTGTGAATACCTTCTGAAGCCACTGTTTGTTTTCTTCCTGAGGCTTGTAATTAAAGTCATTTTTTGGAGACCATAGTACTCTTGCTCATTCACTCTCTTCCTGATCGTAATGCGTGTTCACTCCACTCTTTGCCAGATGTTTGAGCAGAACCTGCAAGTTGCTGCACAGATTGATGGGGATTTCAAAGAGCAAGTTCTGAAGCTGTGCCTGAAGCAGATGAACACTTTCCTTATCAGGTAACTTTTGGTATACTTTTTTTGACTTTCTGATGTGTACAAGTCTCCTCTTCTTCTCCTTTAGATTTATGGGATTTTTTCACCAATATACCTCAAGTTCACTGAAGAAAGATGTCAGAATACTTTTGATTTTCAAGTCAAAATAAAAATATCTTGAGCCCAGCTCAGACCAAAGATTCAAAAAGTGATTAAATCGTTTTAGAATGTTGCAGTGTGAACTGATCGATCCCAGCTCAAAACTCGAAGCGGTTAATGACGTCGCCTGCGACTTAGCTTGTCAAATCACCAGTGTCTGGTTTTGGAACACAAGGAACATCATCTGTTTCAACAGCCAAACAGCGCTTCGCAGTGAAGTCAGCCGGTCAAATCAGTTGCAAACTGTCAGCTGGTTGAAATGGCAATTTTGGACAGAGAAAAGATAGGATTAACTCATCATTAACAGCATTGTTTATAATTAATTTACTGCCAAACCTTTTCCTCTGCTCTGCTCGCAATACACCATGTCATCTTGTGGTAACGGTGTAAACTGGCAGGTTTTCAGAATGTTGCACATGGTTGCATTACAAGTCGTTTCAACTTTCAACTCGTCTCCTCACAAATCTTTCATCTGAGCTGGGCTTTATACAAGATAGTATTAAAACCTGGGTAATTTTCCCAGACTGTCCATGATTGTGATCTCCCTACATTCAAACAATACGTAACTCCAAAATGATGTCCAAAATTAAAAGAGTTACCTAACAGGTGTGTGTGTTGTTGTGTGTAGGTACAGAGAGGAGGCATTGGTCTACAAAGAGGAGCACCTGAGAGACAGACAGCTTCCTCAGTGCTATGTACAGTACATGATTGCTATCATTAACAACTGCCAGACATTCAAGTGAGTAATTTAATTTTATACATGATTTAGTATCGACACTTTCAGTAAATGATAACTTTAGTCAAGTTGGCCATCCTTATCTTACACAGGAAGGGCCAGCCAACTATATCATATAGAATGCAGGTGTTGATTGATTGTTGTTACGAATCTGACAGCAGAGTGGTAAAACGGCCTCAGAGTGACGCAGCATGTAAATAAATGACATCACCATAATATAGAGCTGAGAGGAAACTGCTTCAACAATCCTCATTCTTCAGGTCAGAGGGTAGCTGCATTTGTTTCTCTACAAAAGGCCAAACTACTGTTACAGTTTACTAACAAGGACATATATAGAATTTTACAGGTTCACACAGAAGAGCCAATCTTATCTAACTATAAAGCAAGGAATCTGTACCTGTCAGTCTGTCTGTATATCTTTTGTTTATCTCAAGAACTGTTCGTCTGATCTACTTCACACTTGGTGGGTGTATTGCAGGGGACCCAAGGATGTGCAGTGTCGGATTTGGTCCAATTTGGACACACGTAACATTCAATATTAATAAACTTGGAATAAACTAGCCACTGTACAGCAGTGGGGGCGGGGCTTCTGGGCTTCACTGTAATCATAGAGTGAGACATACAGAGATAAGAGAGTCAGTGTACAATTATATACATACATAATATGTTTATAATATACATCATGTACAAAAAAAGTATATTGCTCACGCCCAAAAAATTTCTGATCCGATAACGTAGTGTTACACCAGCCATCATCAAACGCTGTTATTCAGCCATTTTAAACTGTATTTTATGTTTACTTTAGTGGCCATGTGTGAGTGAGAAAATGGCTTAAACTAACTTTTTGAAACTAAATAATTTCAGTTAATTTGCCAATGATTATCTTAACTGCATATTATTCCAGTGATGAAATAAATCCATGTCATAACGAATTTAAGTTTCAAGTCAAGTACGGATTTTCCAATTCAGGAAAAGGATTACTATGACATATAATGATTAAATTAATCTATACTTCATAGCAATCATTTTGAATTTGAAGTCCAGTATTTTTATAATCGGGCACCTGACAATAGGATCTATTATTAGTAGTAGTAGTATAGTAGTAGGAGTAGGAGTAATAGTATTAATATTATAACAGCGCTGACTTGGAAAGTAGATGATGATTCTGCGATTGAATAAAATATTGAAATATTAATGAGACAAGTTTGTAGCAGTGGGCCTCCAGCAGGACCACACCAGTAGGTCCAACCACGCTCCATGGGAACCTGTAGAGAAAGCACAAAGACTCATAAGACTAGTATCATGCATTGATGATGGGACATGAATGTGAACAGAAGGAGAGGGAGAGGAGGAGAGAGGAGCTCAGTGCATCATGGGAAGTCTCTCCACAGTCGAAACCTATATCAGCATAACTAGGAGCCGGCCTGAGCCAGCCCTAACTATAAGCTTTATCAAAAAGGAAGGTTTTAAACCTACTCTTAAATGAAGAGAGGGTGTCTGCCCTCCAGACTGAGACTGGAAGGACCTTGATAACTGAAGGCTCTGGCTCCCATTCCCATTAAATGACTATTGAAAAAAGAAGTTGTTGGGTTAATCGATTAAAGAAAAAAAAATCGTTAGGCACCCTACACTTCATTATACTGAGAGCCATGGTGCGGGTTAACCCTCTCTCAACAGCGCTGGTTATAGGTAATGAGGTGTCAGCTAATTTGAGTTTTACTGTTGATGTGTTCATAACCCTACGTTGTCAGTGTCGAGTGTGAAGTAATTTAGATGAGCAGTTGTCGCAGCTGCAAACAGCAATAGCAGAGGCCAAGCAATCGGCCCATTCTGGGTACGGCACTAGTATATATAAATGGATTTTGCCATTCCTATCTTGTACAATAATACTAGAGCCACAGCTATTTAAATAAAACAGTGACTCAAAAATACAATCAGAAAAGGAATCATACTCTGTATTGGGGACATATAAATTGGCCAAACAAAATCTGCAAACTTTGTCAAATACAATCAATCAACCACAGGAAGAACTTTACATTTTATGCTTTTAATACCTTTTAGTGTTTGTGTGCTAACAAGAATTGAGCCCTCCTTTAGTTGCTAGAACCATGGCTAAAAATTACAGTATATTCCTACCTATTCTCTTATCCATTTTGTTTCATCAGCAGGAGTAGTATGAGTGTCTTGTAAACAAAGTAAAGTGAATATATTTTTATTGTTAATCCAGATAAAAACATAATTTCTTGCACCAATAACTACCAATCATCAAACTGTTGTATATAACAAAATATGTATTTAAGATAATTTAAGTACTGTATGCCTATTGCAAAGTCCATGTGAGGGAAAGAGAAAAAGAATGGCAGCAGAAGATCTAAACCAAATAGACTGCCAAAAGAAAAAAACTATATGTGAACAAACAAGTGCCATTGTGAATCTAAATTTATTGTAGTCAAAAAAACAATTTTGTGCCACTGTGTCCGAGGGGACATTAGCTAGTTGTGGCAGACGTTAGCTAGGTGTGGCAGAACAAGTTTGTCTAGTGATTTTCAAATGTAACCAGTAATGGAAAGTATACATTTTCATTTGAGTTTTTTTTTTATTTATGTGAATTCTTGAGCATGTTTAGATTGAAAAATAGCTATCTTTGTAAATTACAAAATAATAATATAAATTATCATCATCATCATCATCTAATTTGGCAGTGCACTGGCTCCAAGGCCCACTAGATAATAATCTGAGGCCTCTAAGGTTGAGAATAGCTGCATTAGAGTACCTTTGCATTACCAAAAAATGACAACCCCTTTGCGATTTAGCTGGGGGAAGTGTTGCAGTAGCAATCACTACCTTCAGACAAAGTCTAATAAATAAACAAAATAAACCTAACAAAATGTAGAGTAATATAACTTAATACCTATTTTCCATATTAAACAGAAAATTGCAACCGTACATCTTCTGAATTTAAGTTTCTCTCCTTCACCAAACTAAGATGAGCTTAATTGACTTGTTACTCGTAAAACACACTTCAGTCAAATGAGACATAAACAAAATAAAACTCACCAAAACCGTCTTGGTTTGTCTTTCCAATTTTCAAACAATCACCAACTTGGCAACTTGGTCAAAATAAATCCTTAATTCACAGTTAGATGTGAAAATGTGCTGGCTCCACACGTTTTTCCCCGCTGCTAATGCTCTGATAATGAACTGGGCAGAGGCATATAGGCACAGCATTTACTAGCCTCTATGAAAACAATAAAATGCTGACTAGAGTATATTATAGCCTATAGTTATAGCCTACACTACATCATGTTTCAACAAACATTCAATTAATGCCAATGAGGGCAAATGAATCCTACTCATTCTGCAAAAGTGAAAAATCATTTGTTTATCTGCCTTGTGGTTCTGATCCATTCAAAACTGAATGAGTTCTCTCTTGACCCATGCTACACCCTTCCACCAAGTTTAATGAAAATATGGCCAGTAGTTTTTCTGTAATCCTGCTAACAATGAGACAAACCAACAAACTGGACCAAGAACATGACCTACTTGGCGGAGGTAAAAAGAAAATGATGTTGAGTGAAATTAGAATCAAAGACATAAATAAATAAAATAGTAAAGAAGTCATTTAATATTGTACACATTGTGTGTCTATATTCAAATGCATGACAGTTTTCCCATGTGTCCTATCCCTCAGAGAGTCCATCAACAGTCTGAAGAGGAAATACTCTCAGTCCTCAGAGCCCACTGACAGTGATGCTGCCATAGAGAGGACACTCAATGAGGTGGCCAAGGAGGGATGTCAGTTCCTTTTGGATGAAGTCTTCCTAGACCTTGAAGTAAGAAGGGGTCTTAATTGGACTGAACTACAACCCCAATTCCAAAAAAGTTGGGACATTAGGTAAAATGTCAATAACAACAGAATGCAATGTTTTGCAAACCCTTTTTAACCTAAATGTAATTGAATACAGTACAAAGACAAGATATTTAATGATTTAACGATTTAAAAATATATGCTCATTCTGAATTTGATGCCTGCAACGTGTGTCAAAAAAATTGGGACAGGAGCATGTTTACTATTGTGTTACATCACCATTTCCTTTAACAGTAAGTGTTTGGGAAGAGAGGACACTAATTGTTGAAGTTTTGAAAGTGGAATTCTGTCCCATTCTTGCTTGATATATGACTTCGGTTGCTCAACAGTCTGAGGTCTCCGTTCTTGTATTTTGCGCTTCATAATGCGCCACACATTTTCAATGGGGGACAGGTCTGGACTGCAGGCAGGCCAGTCTAGTACCTGCACTCTTTTACTCCGAAGCCACGCTGTAAGGCGGCAGAATGTGCCTTGGCATTGTCCTGCTGGAATATGCAGGGACGTCCCTGAAAAAGACGTCGTCTGGATGGCAGCATGTACCTTTCAGCATTAATGGTACCATCACAGATATGCAAGTTACTCATGCCATGGGCACTAACACACCCTCATACCATCACAGATGCTGACAATAGTTTTCCAAAGTGTTCCTGAGCCCATGTAGTAATATCCTTCATAGAATCATGTTGGTTTTTAATGCAGTGCTGCCTGAGGGATCGAAATTCATAAGCATTCAGTGTTCGTTTTCGTCTTTGCCCCTTACGTTCAGAAATTTCTCCAGATTCTGTGACGCTTTTGATGATATTATGGGCTGTAGATGGTGAAATCCAAATTCCTTGCAATTGCGCATTGAGAAATGTTTTTCTTAAACTGTTGGACTATTTGCCCCCACAGTTTTTCACCAAGTGGTGAACCTCTCCCCATCCTTGCTTGTGAAGGACTGAGCCTTTTTTTTCTTTTTTTTTAACTCTTGTTATTGGGGGTACTCATATACATATAATTACATTCTCTGTACATTCTCTGCACATGCTGTACATTTATCACTGTATGAAAGGAAAGAGAAAACAAAAGTCACAGGTATCACTGCAAAATACACCATATCAGATACCAAGATATCCTTCATGAGTTTGACTTATTAAAATAATCAATGAATTGTTGCCATATCACACAGAACATGTTCATATCTCCTCTCAATGAAAATGTAATCTTTTGTAACTGTAAATGTTTCATCACACCTCTCAGTAAAGTTAAGTGGGTTGGTGGGTTTCTCTGTTTCCAGTTTAACAAAATGAGTCTGGTTTGAGTTGCTTCTGTAAGACCTCTGACAGAGTTTGGAATGTTTTAGTCCAATAAGTATAAATGTTCCGGCAGTTCTAGAACATATGTGCTAATGAGGCTGAAGTTTGTCCACATCAATCACAAGATGGATTCACTGTCGGAAACATCTTAGAGAGTCTCAGTTTTGATAAATGCAGTCTGTGTAATATCTTGAACTGTAGCAGTCCATGTCTGGTGCATACTGAAGAAATATGAACATATTCCTGGGCCTTTCTCCACCGACCAACCGTGATTTCCACTCCTAAATCCTCCCAGGCTTTTCGGAAGGACTGAGCCTTTTGAGGATGCCCCTTTCATACTCAATCATGATACTATCACCTGTTACAAATGAACCTCTTTACCTGTGGAATGTTCCAATCAGGTGTTTTTGAGCATTCCACAACTTTCCCAGTCTTTTGTTGCCCCTGACCCAACTTGTTTGAAATGTGTTGCTGGCATAAAATTCAGAATAAGTATATATTTACAAAAATCAATGAAGTTGATGAGATACAACATTAAGTATATTGTCTTTGTACTGTTTTCATTTGAATTGAATGTCAAAAAGGATTGGGAAAGTATCACATTCTGTTTTATTAATGTTTTACACAGCGTCACAACTTTTTGGGAATTGGGGTTGTATAACTATATTTGAAGGGTTTTTGGTAATATTGTATATTATTTTTTAATGCAATTTTTATTTTGTATGAAAATTTGCACACATCAATTAATGTGAATTTTTTTTACAAATACAAATTCCTTGTGCTCAGGGACTTCAATAATCCACTTATATTCTATTGGCTTACGCAGTGTCCATGAAATTCACTGATTCAATGGCTTTATAATTGAAATTGTTAAAGGTTAGTTTACCCATATTATTACTTAGTTATCTCTATTGTTGTGTAATGTTTCCTCTGCTGTGATTTCTGGCCCCACCCTAATACAATTGAGATAGATTTAATTTGGTTTACAATGCCCAGTGAAATAAAAAATTGCAGTAACAGTAACATCCTATTACAAAAGTGTTTCAGTTACTCTAGATAAAGGAATAGTTCACCCCAAAATCAAAAATACATATTTTTTCTCTTCCCTGTAGTGCTATTTATCCATCTAGATAGTTTTGGTGTGAGTTGCTCAGTTTTGGGGCTATCAGCTGTAGAGATGTCTGCCTTCTCTCCAATATAATGGAACTGGATGGCACTTCGCTTGTGGTGCTCAAAGCACCAAAAAAATAAATGTGAATAACTCAACAGCAATGTCTCAGCAGAAATCATGGCCCGGTTACCTAAGACCGGGCCATGATTACCACAGACCTTGTTGTGAGCAGTTTCATGGAGGAACTATTTTCTTTCTACCAAATTACACCGTATCACTGTGCAGAAGGAAACTTGCATCTATTTATGGACTAGAGGCTCATGCTCATGACGGGGGGATGTAAACATTAATGGCGTCCTCCTCAGCTGAGCTGTAACATTAGCTAGCTTAGTTAGCTAGCCTCTCATCCATGAGTAGATGCCCGCTTCCTTCTGCAAAGTGGTATAGAAAGAGAATAGTTCCTCCATGAAACTGTTCACAACAAGTTCTGTGGATTATCTTGAGTAACCAGGTCATGATTTCTGGAAAGAGACTCAGATTGTGCTGTTGAGTTTTTCAAATGTATTTTTTCAGCACTTTGAGCACCACTTGAGCACCAAGCAAGTACCATCTAGTTCCATTTATTGGAAAGAAGGCAGACATCTCTACAGGTGATATCTCCAAAACTGAGCAACTCACACCAAAACTATCTAGATGGATAAATAGCACTACAGGTAAGAAAAATAAGAAAGAAAATATGTATTTTTGATTTTGGTGAACTGTCTCTTCAAGTCACTGGTGCTTGCTGTTAACAATGGACTTGTTGCACAGCAGACATTTGACTGGCAAAACACAGGTGGCCTTAATAACATTAAAGACAGCTCAATTCCATTAAATGTCCCAGTAACCGTGACGGTTAGCCATCCCACGCAACAGCAAGATCTCCTCTAAGTGGAATGCAGCAATCAAACCTTTGAGTTTCCTGCTCTGGCATGTCAAAATGCCTGATGTGCAACCAGTCCATTTTACTGACAAATACAGAATGTGTGGTGAGAAATATCATTGGTGTTTACACCACAGAATAATAATAAATTATAAAGATTATAAACTTTTTGCAAACATTTCCTACAACACAAAATCAAATCAAATTTTATTTATATAGCGCCAATTCACAACAAAGTTATCTCATGACACTTAACATGTAGAGTAG
>JBBPCS010054674.1:0-18380 GCA_037974645.1 Hollardia meadi
CCCCCCCCCCCCCCCCCCCCCCCAGGCCTCTCTCACAGAGCACACACACAACCGCAAACACTCAAGTCATCGTGAGCATCTCTTAAAAGAAAAAGAAAAATTATTTGTCAAATCTGGACCAAAAGCAGACGCAGATATCCAGTCATCTAGAAATCAGAAGGCATTTTCAAATAAAACAGGGTTAGATTTTTTACCTTCAGTTTATCAGAATTAATAAACTCACCTTTTCAAAGTCATATCTTTACTCAAGCTGAAGATTTTGACCAGTGGTTACATGTTAAACGTGGCCAACGATATGACAACAATTGTACTGTGTAGCTAAAGATTTTACTTCACAACAAAACTCATGTAAAATTTAATTGAAATAGATTTTTCCATATTGCACCAGACTTTGGACCTGCGCCACAACCATGTTTTAGAAAGAAATGTCACAACCTCTCTCAGCACTCCTAGAAATCTCAAAAACATGAACAAAGAACAGAGTAAATGGTCAGACTTGTGCACAGCAGCTTGTTTCGGATCGTTAAAAAAAACAAAAAAATAATCCTACTGGAGTTTTTCTACTGTTGTTCATGCGTATGAAGTTCCAGCACCACCTTAGATATGTACATTGGCACATGTTTAATGTTTAGCAAAAACAGCTTTGTTATCTGGCAGGCACATACTGAGAAATGACCTACCCCAAACATCAGGAATGTCCTGTTTTTGTTTTTAGTCCAATCCATCATATTTACATAAAAGACACTATTGCACACACTTAAAATACAACCTGAAAACGAACAGGCAGAACTTTTGCACTTTTTATGTAAAAGATACTGCCACATTGAAATAACAAATGTAGCCTACTCAATTTGGCACATCTTATTTTCTGCAAGCTACTTTTTCCAAACAGTGACAGTCCTGGTTTCAAAACTAATACGTTGATGATTCATATTTAAATGATTCACATTTTATGTATTAAAGTGTGAGAATGTGACTCCAGAAATTGAAATAAAGCTTGTGTGGCCGTCGTCACCACAGAAAAAAAGAAGAAGAAAAAAAAAAACACTTTTTGTGCTGCCGTCTTCGAATCTCAATGGGAATATTACCGGTAACACACCTCTGCAATGCATGGATACATTGAATGAACAGTAATAGAATAAAATTAACCTCTGGTTGGAGCTTGGAGGGAGAACTCAAGGGGTCTCTCATCCTTCTTTGACAGGTTGTATGACATATGAGGTATTGGTGACAGAGAGAGATGGCTGTTGCTATTAATAGGGCATCGACCACCCACCTCTACATGCCAACACACAAACGCGCGTTAACAGGCGTCAACACATGCACACGCAACCGGGGGTTGATTGAGAGAGTGTGAACCCAGCCTGCCGTTCATACGGGGATGTGTTTGACAGGTGTGACTGACAGTCCAAACAGTGCTGAGGAAAAAACACACATCAACACCCAAAGGCTCAGAAGAGACTAAAATACATACCCTGACATGTCCTGAGCGCTGTCTGCCAGACTTCTGAAAAGACAAATGCACTTATGCAGCGTGTTGCAAGTGCACAAACACACAGTTTTTGCTCTGTTGCTCAAGAAAGATATATCAGATATATATCTACTAAATCAAGCGGGGAAGAAGTTTCGTTTTCTGTGACTCAAACTTTTCTTTGGCGAATCAGGTATAGTAAGGATGGGACAATACGGCAAGACTCGTGTTATCATGTTACGAGCAATTTCCCCTCGGGGATCAATAAAGTATTCTGATTCTGATCAGACAGTATCTGCTTTGAGGAGCAATATTCTGCAGGTCAGGTAAGTTTTATTACTAATACTTTAATATTGTAAGCTTTGTTTTATCACTAATCATTTTAATTATTGTTTTATTCCCAGAAATGTGCTGTAAATGCAGAAAACACTACCAAATACAGAAAGCAAGTAGCAGAGACAACAATGGAACCTGTTTCCAAGGGACACTAAAAAGTGATGCACACTAGGTATGCACGATGCTATCACGCTCATGATGTCAAACTGCTGCACCTGGGTAGAACCACAGATCGTAGACGAGAGGAAATTATTTACAGTGTCCGAGGAAGACAACACAAATGTAATTTGCAATACATGTTCCACAGGGGTTCATAAAGGAGGGAAAAGGTCTATGAGATTTACTATAACATCTTATTAGAGCTATGGAATATTAACTCATCTTTGCCGACTACATATTGGCCTTTCTTACCCTGAGGTGTGCATGAACTACAGGTTATGAACTTCTTTTTAAAATACAAAAATGTGAAATTATCGGTTATCTCACCATCATCAACCCGACACAGCTGGACCATGCTTGTTGTTACCATGGTTTTTGATTCATGAAGTTATAGAAGTTGGCCATCCATCAGTGGTTTTGTTGGGGCAACAATAACATCCCAGTCACGTTCATCACGTGTCAGTGCTACTTGCAGCGTTTATGCATTTGGTTGTGTTTTCTCTATTTGCAAGTTTTCTTAGGTTGCAGTGTGCTGAGCTCTCCGGACCAATGGGCCACCGTAAGAAGCACTACAACCACCAGGAACAAAAGTAATGATCAATCAGATTTCTTGAAATGTT
The DNA here is from genome assembly GCA_037974645.1 of Hollardia meadi. Taxonomy (NCBI): domain Eukaryota; kingdom Metazoa; phylum Chordata; class Actinopteri; order Tetraodontiformes; family Triacanthodidae; genus Hollardia; species Hollardia meadi. The sequence continues at coordinate 2,587 of JBBPCS010054674.1, forward strand.
TTTATTTTTATTTTTGAGGAGGTGCATGTCACTTAACACTTTCCAAAAATACACTATACAAAAACCTCTTCATGGGAACTGCATGACATCACACTAGAAACAAGGAAATTGAGACCTGTTACAGCACAAACAACTAAAGCATATAGCTATAGGCCTGCCTGTCACTTTTAGAGGCACAGTTGGCAAAAAGGCAAGATATTCCTCTTCTGACTGCATATCTGGATATCTTATTCTGACTTAAACTTTCTAGCTACAGTATATAAATGTATGGAATGAGTAAAGTAAATAAAAATGATTGTTATTAAAGGTGAAATTGCTGGATCACAGTAGAACCCAATTAATCCGCACCACAGTTGACATTTGAATTTACTGCTGAATGCTCTTATGCATACTAATGTGCAGTGACTGGGCTTTCCTGTGTTGCTCAAGAATGTGACTTCTACTAATCACCCTGAGTGTTAGTAATACCATAAAAAGCTGTTTCCGACATGCTCTGGTTCCTCTGCAACAGTATGTGCTATATTGGATTACAAAATATGAGCGATCAAAAGGAAATGCTAGCCAGAGCCAAATGATCATCCATGCAACAAGCAGAGGTGGCAAGAATCAAAAACCTGACATTTCTATTCTATTCCATCTACTGAAAAATATAAATTCAGAAATATTTGTTTCATAAGATGATTTCCTTCTAAAAAAATTTTTTTATCATTTTCCAAAAAAATATAGGCAGCATTTTGTAAATGATAGTAGATGACACATTTGGCTGAGCACTTTCATGTTTTGTCTACATTTCACATGGACGAAAACACACATGTTTATCTTTTGTAGACCTACTGGTTCCTGGGGGAACTAAACACAACCCACAGACGCCAGACGCCGTCATTCACATGCTCAAGGTCAAGGGTTAGGGTGTGACCTCTAAGGTCAACTAGCAAGCAGTGTGTTCCTGAATGTGGCCTGAAACAGATTATACTACTAAAACACAGCTGATGTTAAGTATTTTTCAATCACAGAATATAACAACGAGGTATGGTTTGAGCTCAAACTAAGGCGAATGTGGTACCACAACCGTGGCTTGCAGAACCTGGATGTATTTACTATAAATGGATAAGTAATTCAGACATGAACAGATCAGGGGTCGCGTTAACCAAATATTTTCCGTCATTGACTGAATTTTTTTTAACAATGGCAGAAAAATATGAAGGTCCGAAACACTGTCAATAACCTCACGTAGACCAGCTGTACATCGCAGAAGAACTGGGAACTGCGAAACTGGAGGCCTTGGAGTGTCTGTGATCACTTTGGGTGCAGCGCATTCTGTAGGATTTCCTCTTGGTGAGGCGAGTGCCAGAAGATTTGGGTTTGCTCATATTTTAATTGTCTAATTCTGTAAAATATCATCATTCATATTTGCCTTTTTAGGCACATTGGCTACAGTATTTCAGGTCTGAGGAGTACCAAAGTCATCTGCTTCGTGTGGTTTGTGACATGAAAGTGACCACACAGTCTGAGTCTCTTCATAATTTCTCTCCATGCCCATATAAATGCATAACCTGCAAGTTTGTTCTTTACATTAAAAGTTAATGTGATAAAAAAAATGTAATTAAATGCTATTAAATAGGCTCTCTCTGTATCATTAAAAATGTGAAAATTAAAATGATGGGTAATACTAGTCAGACCCATCTGCCTAGTCAATAGGAAACCAATAAAACATCAAATGTTGTTAGTTAGTGTTCACTGACAAATATTTTCTGTTAAATATAATAGGGATTCTGATCACAAAAAAATTGATTTTTTTACAGATATCTTCAACAGTACTTCATCATAAATGCCACCCAAAGCATTTTTTTGTAGTTTGCTTAAAATGTTCTTAAATAACTGTATGATAACATCCGTAAATTTGTTGAGTGTAAACTTCAATCTGCACCTAATTTAACTGCTTTTCACACATCTGTCACACTTGCACACCAGGGCGGGTCAACAGCGCTCTGACACAGGCCCTGTGTGAATACAAGACCACATATCTGACTGCGGATATGGATTAGCATTTACACATACAAGCTGTACACACACAGCTCGGGGACAGTGCACACAGCAGTGTGAGGTAAAGAGGAGGGATGGGAAGAGGGATTAGGCCTATAAAAAGGTGTCTGGTTTCCCTGCCTGAGGGCTGATAGCAGATATCACAACTCCTCAGAGTGGCTGTACACCTCATTATCAACATCATGCTCCCTTCAACTGCTTCCACTGGCCTCCATAGCCATGGGCCATCTCAGTGACACCAGATATATGAACCCTGCTTTGACCATAACTGAAAACAAGGTGCTTACACACAGTTTACTAGGAGAAAACTTATTTTCAACGGCAAATTCATTCACTGTCTTTTAATCTTTTGCTACGCAATTTGTGTACAACTCTATTGTCCGTGGCTGGAAGGTGATCAAGATAAAATACGTGAACATAGGCCGTAGGGCTGCTGGAACGAATATTGGAAGTCTTAATAAAATTGGAATAGTAAAAACAAAATATAATCAAATGCTGAAAATACTATTTGAATGTGAATTTGTATACATGTGTTGGCCCTGTGTCCATAGCTGACAGTTTACTGGGGTACGCAGAGATGAACCGCTTGTGCTGTACGAGAAAAAAACAGTGAATGTGGGTTTTGATTGACATTAGCTACTGCTACAAAGGTAGCTCCTGGTAAACTTACCAGCTTAAAACAAGGGCACAAGTAGGCCTGCATCAAATATAAGAGGTTGCATGACAGTCAGTGCATTTACAGGAGGAACGTAATACCAGAAACGGCCTCTCTCCGTTTCTCCGCAGATCATGTGTGAGTGTCAGTCGAGGGGTAACATTAGAGCTTGGGTTGACTGGCCAATAATTAATCGATTGCGAATCCCGTTCTCTCGAAGGGATGATAAAATAAATATAAAATGTGTCACTAAATATACTTCGGCATATATTTAATGTGGACGGCCCACTCAAGTAACTTCTATGTGTGGGGAACAGAGAGAGAGACGAGCACGCAGCTCCAAAAATAGAAAATTAATAAGTGGCGGGCTGCCACAAAAAAATGTACGTATGGAAAACGCTGATCTTTTCATATAGCAATATATATTGCACAAAAAAAGATATCAGTGTCAGTTTTTTCCAGTATCGTGCAGCCCTACAATACATCACCCAAGGAAGAGCCATGAAAAGTAGCATAGCCATCTAGTGGTCTACATCATTCTATTAGTTTGTTTACATAGCGTAGATCTGCTAGTGAAGTGAGGTTATGTCAAGTTTGAAAAACAAAAGCAAGGTCACATTATATAAGTATGATTTGCCTGAAGAGTAGATTGTAGACAACTTCAGGATCGAGTGCGATCCAAAATTGTCAGATCGTCCACCCCTAAGATATCATTATTCAAATAATATAGTAAGATCACATATTAATATGTAAATATATATGTAAATGGGACCAATGTGTGTTGGTCCAATAAGTGTACTGTAGCACAGGTGTCACTGCCTCTCAGAACTCAAGAACAATTATTCAACAATTATAAGTAGGTAAAAAAAAAAAATTGCCATGTTAAAAATCTCTTTTGAAAATGAAGCATAAATCTCCAACTGCAGGGATTATAGCAGTCTAGCAAGTGGTGCATTCATCCAGTCAGGTGCAGGAGGCATCCATGTTGATGTGTCAGACGGAGGAAGCTGACAGCCACCAATTGCACAGCCTTCATGCACGCCTGTCAACAAGCTTATTGATATTCACCAGACACAATAAGTAAAGCAAAATTATGGGCTAGGGTTGCCAGGATACCCCGTTATCAGGCTTATAAACGACTTCTGAGGAGTACCAACTCATGCCTGCAAGTTTTACTTAGTGAAGCCCTGCCAAAAATCAGCACTACCTGAAAGACAAGAGCAGTCTGAGATCCAGACACTGTGCTCCTTGTTACAGTTACCTGTGTATGACGTGTTTTCAAAACTTTCAAGACCGGACAGAGAAAAATGGGTGGAAAGAACATGTCTCACCAAGCAAGTGAATGTGTTTATGTTGAGGGGACTAAGTAAAAGAAATTTGGAAATTTGAGCCCGCTGGCTACATTTGCCCTGGCAGCCAATTGAAAAAAAATACCTGCATACTGATGTCACAGCCCCAACACACACTGATATGCAGTTATATCATACACAAAGCATAAACATCAGCCTTTTCCTTTAACTCACTTCCTCAGCAGCACCATGCCATGCCGTGTGTGGCCTGCAGTGAGGGTATTACGCACACATCCTTCACACACATATTTAATCATTGAGGAAAAAAACTTGTCACAGTGACTGCAGCCAAGTTTAGGCACTAAACTCTATCCTAAGTCAACCCAGGACAAGTGTTTCAAAAAGGGGGTGGAGGCAAGAGGGACAATGAGAAAGACATAAATAGAAAGAAGAGCAGTGGACAGAGAGCCTCCAGAAAGCGACCAAGACAACAGAGAGACGTGGCTTGAGCTGGAGGCTCACCCTGTACTTGGCTCCGCCGCCTGGCATGTGCCAACGTGTATGCCAACAATCCAAGCAGCCAGCTAAGAGTGGTGAGGGCAGAGTCACTACAAATATACTATGGAGCCATGACAAAGGAGGGAATAAGGATGCAAATAAACAGAGGAAGATAAAGACCAATGTGTAGGTTGAATTTCTCACTTCTTGTACAAAATCTACAAGGATATGACAGTCATGACGATGTTCCTACTCCACGGGTAGGCCAACTACTGTCCATGTTAAAGAGAATTAAAGGCACACTGCATGAGATTCATTCCCTTTCTTGTGAACAGTACTATTTACATGGTTTCCTAGTTTTTCAGGCTCAACATTAGGCAAAGATAGCACCTTAGGGAATAAGTGTACAGTAGTTAGCTGAGGTGCTATGGCAAATTAAGTTTATTGCAAAACTGGTTGTTAAATCCACCTTAGCTATTTATGCACAGGACCTTGTACAGGACCTCTTCCTAATGCTCAGCACTAATGGCAAACTACTGACTGAATATGATTCAAACGTGGTTGTAAGTGCAAGTCAACATTTCCCTCACATTAATCCACTCTGCTTGCCTGCCTAAAACCTGCAATGAGAGAAGGGCAAGATGAAACCAAAGAAATGAAGGATGTGATGAGAATCACAAAAGGCTTTTACAATGATCTTTTATAAGCAATAACCGTTTAATGTTGCATGAGCAGACAGAGGCAGAAACATAAAGAACTAAAGTTGACTTGAGTTAACTGACTACTGATGAGCTGTCCGACCCTCAAGGCTGACTGACTGCAGATGGCAGAGGTCTGGTAGCTGCCCAGAGACGCCCCACTGGAGGCAGAATAAAGGGCAGGGCTCAATGTTGTGAGTGTATGTGTGTGTGCATAGAGTTGGGAGGGTCACACCAGTCTGCACTTGCAAGTGCCTCTACACACAAATACACACACATAGGGCACCAGCTCCATCTGTCTTTGACATGGGAGAGCTTAATGACAGAGGCAGAAAAGCCAAAGAAAAGGCCTCCTCGTTCTCTCTCTCTCCCTCCCTCCCTCCCTCCCTCCCTCCCTTCATTTTCCTTCCCTCTGTCTCCCCCCCTCTTGACCGCACACTCCAACATCGGTGCTCCATATGGAGCTCTCTGGACAGACTTTTTAAAACTCGTCTTGGCCTGGCACACAATCAATAAGACATCTAGACGTACTCTCACTTGCACACCAACTGTACACATTAACGAGTGTAATCTGGCGCAGAGGCTGGAACATACTGAGCAAGGACATACTCCATACACATACACTATGTCCTGAACGCAAAATAATGAAATTTCCAGTGTGTGCTGTGGAGCCAACCTGCACTTGCACGCACACAAACACACACACACACTCCCTTGATGCTTATTCTATCTTTAATGAAGTCTCCTTTGTGAATCCTGCAGATCTCTATCCCGCCTGCCACCTGGCTCCATTCAGTCCTCAGATAACATGTGTCCTAAATTGAAAAACAATCGGACACGTCTGACCATTCGCAGTGGATATACAGGCCATCGCTGAACCGATTTGCCTCAATTAAAAAAATTCAATAGAGAGCATGGTATTACCGAACACAAGGTTAAATCACTTCACTCGCGTCTGATGGAGCTCAAGCTTTGCAGAGTGAATGAAGAAATGAAACTGGTAAAGTTGAGGTGGTTTGGTGGATGTGCAGTTTCTGGCTAGAAGTCATGAATGGGCTTGTGGTTCAGGCTGAACATCTGACAAAAGATAAAGGAAACGCAAGACACACTACGAGAAACACTATTCCAATATCATAAATTTGGATATCTGCCGATACGAATTTTGAACTAATACTACTACTACTACTAATAATAATAATAATAACAATTATAATAACCAAGTTTCAACCAAGTGTAAATGGATTTATTTTGCAAAGTCTCCAAAAAAGACATTTGCAAAATGGCTGGATTTCAAAGCTTCTGAAAGGGATATGAATACAACAGACAGTAAGTCTCTCCTATGCAGCAGTCCAGAGATATTTAATGTAATGTTATGTCATACCTGACATCTCCAGTTAATTTGTGTCCAGTATATCAGACTTTTCCTATCAGTTCTGTTAGACACTTGAGGCAGACTTACCTGGAAAAGCTATGCTACACAGACACAGTACGCGGTTTATTTCAGATAACATTGCATTAAAAATCATATTTGTTTTTCCACTTGCCTGGTTGAATAACTACATGATGCATTTCACTTGCCTGAGCACAGAGTTTACTTGCCACAGGTAAGCATTAGGGATGGAATGGATCACAAAACTCACAGTTGGGTCATATCACGGTTTTTGAGTCATGGTTCGGATCATTTTTTGGATCGGCTAAAAGGAAAGGGTTAGGGTTAAATTTAAAAATGTGCTACTTTGTGCTCCATTTGTAGTCACTACCATTGATGTATTATAAGTATTATAATTTATTTATTTTATCTATTTATTTTATTAAATAAGTATTGTAATATGATGACAAGCATGCCCAGTTTCCCAGTTACACAACTGAAAATGCCCGAAGTCACAGCCAACAGGATTTCACTTAACAGAGGCGAAACTGTCTGGCTGTTAAATAAATCATTCATTGCGCTTCAGAGTAAAACGCAGCACGCGACTGTCTTCTCCATCTTTTCACTGCAGCTCCACATCGAGATTTAAGAAATTATTACTGTAAAAAGTAAAAGCAGTCGTAAGTCTGTATTTTCCACTATGATGGTTAAATTTTGCAACTGATCCGCGATACACATGCGTGCCGAACTGTGGGGGGTGAGCCGCACGGATCACGGATCAACAACATACCGTTACACCCCTAGTAAGCATCCTCAGCTACCAGCTTCACTGATATTGGCGCCAGGGGGCTATAAAAAACATTAGAATGTGGATTGATACGTAGATCGGTGGCATCTGTCCAATATCCAATGAGTGAATTATGTCTGGAATGGAACCCGATACCAATATTGGATTGGTCCCATCTTTAGGAAACACCACCACTGCTTTATCACACCTGAGACAGCAAAGGAACCTCTTCAGATACCAAAGACATTTGTCAGTGTGATTCATGTGAGTGAAATCTTCCACATAAATGTGACTTTCTTTACCCACAAGTAAGCAACCTGTCCTATTTTTTTTAATTTAATATTTAATAAAAGTAATAATGGTGCCATTGTGTAGAAAACAAAAGCCCTGCACAGACTATAATAAATGCAACATTACTTTAATGTCCAATCTTGTCAGAGAACAGTTAGAACATGTCTCTACACACACAAAAAGTGAAAATCAGTTTACAATCCAACCAAACAGAATTTAGATTTAGGACAAATCAAACAAAGACTAACTGGTGGATCAGAATAACCTTTCCAACCATGACAAAAGTCACGTGGGCATCTTTTTCGTGAACATAGCCGCAGAAGAAGCAGGACAGAAATTTTCAGGCCAAGCGCAAAGACACACAGCAATGTGATCTCACAAAATTAGACATTCATAATCAAAAAACCTGCACTAAAGTGACAAGTGGGACTGTGGCACAAGAACCACATAAAATGGCTGGGGTTTTGGGTTGAGACGGGTCATGTGCTTGGGGGAAACTGTCAGAGAGGGGACGAGGCGAGGGAGCCTTGAACCCTGAATGAACCACCCTTTCCTGCTCCCCTTTCCCCCTTTCTCACTCTCTGCTGAGCTGATGACTCACTGCTGGAACAAGAGGGAGCCCAGGGGGAAGGATTGTGAGTCGTCCAGATCGACCGCAGCAGCACTACTGTAGCTCATGCTTTTGTGCAGAACAGTCTTCAATGAGGGCGCAGGTAGGTTATGGTAATGGATATGATGACCACACTGGCTGCTGTAAGGACCAAACTCAAGGCCTTTAGTCCGTGTGCAGACATTTACAACTGAACCGAAGTGCTGACCACAAGTCAAAAAGTGTCAACAATTACATTCCATCACCGCTTATTCTAAATTTCGACTACCAAGATTTTCATTTTCACTGCAAATGTGTATCGGTTCCAAATACTGGTTATTAGTCTCTTTGATTACTAATTATCCGTTTCAGCCCTGAAAAAAAAAACATTGGTCAATGCCTACTTGAAGAAGCCACCTTGGATCCTGGAATACTGTGATGGCCATTTTTTGGTATTTTCTGACATTTTCATGGATAAAACAATTAAACAAGAAAATAATTGCAGTTTTAATAGAGAAGGAAAAAAAATCAGTCGCAGCCCTTGTTGGACTAATATGATACATGAATCTCTTGTACTTCACTCTGGTATTAAGCGAACAGAAATAAGCAGATTTATTTTATGCTACTCCTAAACATTTTGAGAAAAATATTTTTCCATAAAACTCAGGGCAGGGTGTCACTGAAGCCAATGACACGTGAGCACCCAGGTGTTTCATATCACAGTCAGTTGAACTTTTTGGGGGTTTACACAGTGGGGAATCTCCTAGCCTTGTTGCTACATCAAGTTGATAAAGCATTACAAACTCAATTGCACAACTCATGTGTCCAGTAACACTACAGGGTTTACAGTAACCACATATATATACGTTTTCCAATGAAATTTTCTTAAGTCTAAATGCAACAATGCTGCAACTAACGATCATTTCCTCAATTAGCAATTATTTCCTCAATTAATAGATTGTCAGGTTCTATCAAATGTCACATAATGTTGAGAAATATCTGCCACGATTTCCCAGAGCCAAAGTGTCCTCAAACTAGGACTTTAAAGTTCGATACAATACTAGCATAAAAAAATAATACTCGATGCCTCTTTCAACACCACAGCAAAAAGTAAAAAATATCTTGAGTACACAAAATAGCATACATTTTTTTAAAATTAACAACCTGCACACAGTGCTGGTACAGAAAAAGTCACTGAGCACATATGAACAAGCACATACTGTATCAATTCAGCTTGAATTTTCAGTCCAATAGGATGAACTGGTCCAAAACCCAAACGATAATCAGATACATTAATATAAAGACAGATGAAAGCAGTTAATCCTCACAATTAAAGAAGCTGAAACAAGAAAAATTGCTGAAATGAGTAATTGTTTATGAAAACATCTGCCAAGTAATTCTCCAAAATGCGACACAAAAATGAGGCATGGTTTCTCTGGACATCTATCAGCTCAGAGAAAATAACCACTGTCTTGCCCTGCCCTTGGCTCAAAACTACCCAAAGGACCGACTGCGCTGCGACAAGAGAAAAAATAGAATTCCTGGCAGAAACAGAGAGAGAGAAAGAGAGAGAGAGACATGACCTTTAGCCCACATGCTGTGAGATGATCCTCAGAAAAACCAAACCAAATGTAAAGGCCGCAGCACCCTTGTGTGTGTATGTGCAGTTTAGCAATGACTGTGTTAGCTCAAGACTGCTGTCTGGTTTCAGAGTTGTTGTCATGATAGGGAAAGGCTGGTGTTGTTCCTGCTACATGTTCCTCTTCAAAACACGCTATCTTACCAAAATATCCTGCTCTGTCATTAACAAGATGTGAGACAAGAGATGGTTTTCTAAATCTTAACCACACACACACACACACACACCTAATTTGCTTTAAACCAGAATTCTTTAAAATATAATAAAAGTGGAATATGTCCTATTCTTAGGGAGTTGAATAATAAAAACTAGTCAAATGCTAGTATATTATGGCAAAGCCCAGTTAATTTGTCTACCAGACACTTTGGTTTAAAGTTGAAGGGAGAATATTTGAGGTCCAATTCACAGAGCGGTAAATAGAGAAACTTTTTAGGATGAACCAATGAGTTAGTTTCCTTCCATGAGCTAATGTGAAACCACACGTACATTCTTCTGCAGTGGTTCCAAAATGATGGCAATGGTAGAAAACATCAAACTGCAGCCACAAGTGCAAGATGATCAACCACAACATGAACACCCTCTCTCTTCAAGAAAAGAAAAGCATTGTTTCCTTAACCACAATCAATAGAGGGCTCCATAAAATGACACACATGTCTATTACTTCATTGTGATTCTAAGCAAAGGCCAAAACCTCCTGACGTCAACAGCCACAGGAATGCCACCAGGCAGATTCTTCAGTAAAACTCTCCGGCAGCCTTAGTTAAACAAGCAGACAATGCAAAGAAACATTTAGAGATAACAGTGTGCCTTTCCTGGAATCCCGAGCCCTCTGTCTCTCTTTGTTCTTTTCCTTGAATATTTTCCTAACACTTGATAGCTCCTATTTGTACTCTTCTCCCTCTTTCTCAACGCCTCTCTCTTGTGGAGGGTTGATGCAGGATGCTTGTCTCCCCAGGGTTGCATCACTTGTCTTGGCAAACAGCAGCAGTGGCGTCTCTAGAGTCTGGCTTGCAGAGATCATGGGCTAAAATATGGTGTTTGTTTAAAAGCATGCACAGATACATTCTGAATGTATCTGTGCATGCTAGGTTTGGAGCATAATGGTGCAACTTGCTCCAAAATAAGCCAAATTGCTTGCATGAAAAGATATTACACAGAATCCGTCTCATATAAAATCTATTTGTCAAGGTCCCACTGAAGTCTTGTTCCTAAACCTGCACTGATTTACTCAGTCCCAGCAAAGTGAATAGGATAGCTCTGTAAAAATGTCCATTCAAAGGCTTGCAAGGATCACTCAGCAGCAAAGCAATGTTTTCTTCAGTTACAAGCCATTTACCGAAAGAGGATGGGGAGTGAGACACTGCTCTGTGCTATCAACAGACTTTATATGACGGCACCAATAGTATCAAGGCCACAACAACATTTCTTTCAGGAAGGTTTACTACATGCTGGCTTACTGCTGCCACTCCCTTCTTATCTAATGCAGTAATAGTGGCAGTTTTTCACAGCCATGGAAGGTGGCTTCGTTGGGGGCTTTCCCAACACGGGAGATCCTGTGTATATTTGCAACCTTCCTCTGAATGGATGAAGAACCGGCCCAGCATGGTCAATGGAGAACAGACAGAACATTCTGAGAGCGGCAAGATCCTTGAACAATGCTTCTGTGCCCTCAGATTAGAATAACAGAGCAACTATTTAAGCCTTCCGAATAAGAAAATAAAGCTTTTCTCTTTAAACCTGACTCTGGTGAATTTTCCTGAAAGCTTAGAGCAGCGTATTCACTTTCATTCAGAGGCCTGGCATAAGTCCTCTTAAAAGACTTCAAAATACGGACCCTCTTCTGTCATCCATAAGGGGAATAAAATGAATATGAAGAAAAACAAAAAGGGCAGAAAGAGGAACAAACACAAAGGTGTCAGTGATGTTCATATTGTTTTCCTCTGTATTTTATCTGCCCTAACATAGAAAGTAGGTAAGATTTTGCTCACTGAAGCTGAATGAAAGAAAACAGGAGTCAGACAGGGGGAATTGGTTCATGTTTTCTGAATGAAACATCCTGAATGTGGAGGGACAGCGGAGGCAAAAACTGCTGACACAGTAGAAACCACCATTCCCTTGACGAAGCTGTAATCGCTACAAACAGCAAAGGAACAGGGGCAGGGAAAGGTGAACACTGGGGCTGAGGAAACTTTCTTGGAAGTAGGAAGTAAATGCGAGAAAAGATGACAAGCCGTCATTGGATAGGTACGTACTTCCAGAGCCTGTTGCAGTTGCCTCATGTTAGCTTTCTTATGTCTTAGCTAAGCAGCGAAGCCAATGCCAACTACAACACCAAGTGGGCTTGAGCCTGTATCAAACATGACGCCAGGGATGTTTTCAAAACCACACTGGCTTTTGATTTACATCAGAATGTTCCGTCCCATCCTCGCCGAAGCAAACAGCAGCAAGAATTTTGGAAAACCCAGAGAAAAAAGTATGAGCTCAGACTAATGCATTCCAAGTCTTGCACAAGTCAATAAATGTCCCCTTGTCATGCAGTTTGTATGAGGAATTCGAACCCTTTATCAGGCTCGGGGCTTGGAGAAATTAGGTGATGTAAGCCCCTTTAAAAAGGTAACTCAAATTCATCATTAGGGACCACTGGCTATGAATAAGCAAAAGGGAAGTAAAGTGCAGGGACATGCTATGATGGTATATCTGGTTTGTGCACACCTTTAGCACGTGGCTAAAGACCAAGAACGGGGAGTGCCAAGGTGACGGCTAGCCAAATTGCGCAAAAATGTGCATTTCTATTCCCTTGGGTGTCTCCTGTGGTTGCTCCCCCAGGACAGACAGACACAAACAGACCTAATAGAGTGAAGAAAGTGAGCCAGCTAGGGCATGTGGGGTTTTAAAAGGCTCATCATCGCTCGACCAAACAAGTTGAATCTGAACCCAGAGTGAAACTATAGGCCTTGGGGGAAATTTCAATCACGCGAAGTAATGGATATGCATAAACTTCCAAAACAACAGGTTACTGTAAGCATGAGAATAAATCCCCCTAAAGATGTCTGAAGGTATGGCATTTGCTTTGGTGCTTTGCCTGCGACTTCTGTACAGCTCCCCCTGGCTTGTACCACCACCCCACAAACACACCCACACACTTTGAAGATTATCACAGCTCTGGGTGGATGTAGGAAAGCTTTGGAGGCTGCAGGATACTGAGGTGATGTGCAGATCAGGTAGCTTGTATCATCTCTGTCATTAACCTATTCATCAGTGCTGCAGCTAAGGTAGCGGAGTGTGTGTCTGTGTGGACATGGGGCTGCTGCTTTGAGGGGCGGTGGGGGGGGTACCTTTTAACTCTAGCCCAAGCCTTTGCCACCATAAAGGTCAGTGCTTCGACATCTGCTGCTCTCTCTGAACCTCTCCTTTCATAAAAGAAAGCAGGGAAGAGGAGAGGACCCTGGGGAATGGATGCACGTGCACACACACACACACGCAGATCAACTTTTATGTCTAGGTACACTCACATGATCACCTTCAACACAGTTGCAGAGCTCTAACCACACACTCATTCACTAATGCCAGCAAATACAAGAACACAAGGTTTGCGGCTCAAAGACAGGCTCAGTGTTATCATTACAACAGCACAGACGGTTGGCTTTTAGCCTGAAAGACTCTATCGTTCTTTTTTTTTTCTTTTTTTTTTTTGCAGAGGGGTGGAGGGGGGAGAGCTAAATGGAATCCCGTCCCTCGGGGGCACAGCAAAGGCAGAGCAGTGTTGAAATAAGTGATTCATGCTTTTATCATCCCAGGTGAACAGTGCTGTTCTTTCAGCTATCAGTTCATCGGTTTCTCGGGCAGAGAGGGCAAAAATATTACGAAAGCAACACTGTCAGGTTTTTTCCCCCACTCACCTACATGATGGAAGGTGATCAAGTGGACTTTTGCCAATCTAAGTTTTTGGGGCAACCTACAACTTTCTGAGTAAGACCATGCTATACTAAGGTAGAAACAGTTTGGGTTTCACTTGCACATGTGAACAACACACAAGAATATTGCAACAGCTGTCGTCTAGAGCTGGAATTATTGATCAGTTGGCAGAAAATTCTATAATAATTGATAAATCGTTTGAGACACTTTTCAAGCAAATGTGCCAAACATTTTGCAGCACCAGATTCTCCAGTTTTTCATATTTTCTGCTTTTCTGTGTTTTATACAATTGTTAAAGGAAGCAGTTTCAATACGACACCTTGAGCTTTGGGAAATTGAGATGTTTTTATATATTCAATTAACTGAGAAACAAATTGTTAGATTAATGTTGGTTGCAGCATTGATGTATAATGTAAGCATGGATCCAAAATATGCATTAATATAAAAAGAAAGCTCTAAATATATCGCTTATATCATGCAACAATAGAAGTCTAAATAGTCTAAACTTTCATATTATGCTCTATTTATTTATTTCGTTATGTCGCAAATCACACTCTTTCCGCTAGTATATTTCATAATTTGGACAACTGTTTGTTTTCTTCTACATGGCACAGATGCAGGCAAAACATTTGCATGAAGATACCAAAAAACATACCAAAGAACCTGACAAAGACTGGGCCATTTCAAATAGGAGAAAAACACTGACCAGATAAGACAAAACAAGGAGCTCATACCTAAAAGAGTGGTTAATTGAAAATTTGCACAAAGGTTCTGCGCAAGTACCTTTAATTTGTTAAGTATATAATTCAAAATGTAATAGGAAATAGGTATATAATAGCTAATTTCATATATAACTATTTATTCATGTAATTTACAGAAAATGTGCGAATACATTGATGTGTATTATGTGTGTGTTATCTGGATATGAAATTACCTATAATGGGATATGACATTTTGGTCATATCGCACAGCCTTACCTCCTGTGATCTAAGGTACATAATACGCTGCAACCAAACCTAAACAAAGACCTCTTTACTAGCGGAGGGCCATGGAAATCACCTGTAAATGACATGAACTCAAGCCAGTCGCAGCTACTGTACTTTGCAAAGAACCATGCAACAAACTCTTCACAGCCATATTTAAAGCCAAGATGGAGTGAGTGTGTGATACTAAAAACATACAGTAGATTTTGTCAATGCTACAAAGCTCTAGCTGTTTGGCAATTATAGAAGTTGTATTAATTTAAATGGCATATGCACTGCATTATGACTTGTCAGACTAATTAGTAACTGCCACATTATTGATTGATTAACAATTTAGTCTATAAACTGTCAAACAAATGTAGAAAAATTCTCACCACACTTTCCCAGAGCCAAAAGTGACATCTTTAAATTGCTTCTTTTGTCCTACCAACAGTCCAAAACCCAAAGATTCATTTAATATCACAAATATGAATTAATAATTATTATTTAATATTTAAAAAGCAGCAAATCCTTAGTTGGAACCAGCAAATGTTTGACATTTTAGCTTTAAAATGACTGAAACAATTAATCAACTACAAAATAGTTGGTAATTAATTTTCTTGCATGCGACTGATCGATTAATTGAACAATCGTGAAAGCTCTAGTTGTGGAGCCCCTTCCTGTGTAAAGCCAGAACCATTCAAACAGGCATGGGGCTGTGGTCTGGCTTTCTGATGCCTCAAACCATCACTGTGAACATGGCCTGCCATCGACTAAATAGCCTCCTTATGGCACTTTAATTTTCTGTTAAACCTCTCTCACCCAAGCACACACCCACCCCATCTTCCTCTCAAACACCGACCCCCACTCCCTCTCCCCTACTCACAGAAAAACACACAGCCAAACACACATGAATCTGGAGATATCATCTGGACAGGTGGCCAGCCACCCAGACCTGACCCGCCTGCCCTCTAGCTTGCTCCCTCCCTCCCTCTGCTTACTCCCCCTACACCCCCCTCCTCAACTGAAATCAGTTCAGGTCTGCTGGAAAGCCCCAGA